>QEWY01001369.1:601910-846129 GCA_006503575.1 Baylisascaris schroederi | reverse complement strand
GGGGAGGTAGGTGTAAAGTTCAACAGAGCAGATTAGCTTGATGCTTTGAAGAGCACGTCTATCATTGGTTTAGTGATAAGCGTTCACAAGGCGGCATTATGTGGTGCTTTTCCCATAGAACAACACATATAAAGCAAACGTGCTAATTCATTGAATAAACAGCCACGATGTTATTGGTTGTGGGGATCGCTTAAAGTTGAGCATAAAATAGTGACATCTAAAATTGAAGTGGCATCGATTACTGCAAATACTCTATAGTTGGTTGTTTTCTTTTTCTTTAGTTTAGAATTTTCTAAGAGTTTACCCTCAGGGCTTTACGTTTCATTCGGGATTTAATCCTAGAAAAATCACTTCTTTGTAAATTTTGTACTCTTGTTCTTTCGCTATTCATCTTCTTTTAAAACATTTTCAATATATTTTTTTAGATTTGATAATCTATATTCGCCTATCTTTCCATTAATTTTCAATATTTAAATCATTCGATTGTGAGCTATATTTCGTTTTAATTCCTCTTATTTTCAATGAAAGGATGAATTCACATCGGCAATTCGTCGACCTTCATATACAATAAATTCATAGCACTGTAATATTCAAATGCTATTTATAATCGTCGAATTGTGTAACTCAGTGATTGCAAGCGAAGCGTCAATTAATATTTGAATATATTACATTAAATATTTGAAGTGACTATTAGCATAAATAATTATATTCCTGTATGCCAACTAATTTATATTCTTAATGAATGGTAACAATTATATATTTCAGATGTTCAAGAGGCTTCATCGGCGAACGATGTGAAAAACGTTGCGATTGTCTAAATGGTGGTGAATGTCTCATTGCAGCCTCAATCCCAAAATGCATCTGTCCTATCGGTAAGTAACATTTCGTTGAATACGCCTATCGTTCTTTATAAGTGGCAATTCATACTCACTAGAGAACTGCCTGTTTTTCACCTGCAGCAGAAATTTGCATAACGATTCAGTTAAAGACTGCCTTTAGAGGTTATTATGGATTAAAATATTGTATTTTATTAATGCTGTAATGATGGATCAAAGCGATTAAAGAAGTATCAAATATTCATTTGAATAAAATAGTTTCTAAATTATATTTACGGAGGTAGATGAGGAAGGGAAAAGGGGATGGGTAAGTAGATTTCCGGGAGAGAAAATTGATAGGCACAAATCTTCTTTGTGAAGTGCATTAAGCTATAAAGTCACAAAGAGTGCGTCTTGTCGGCCATCTTTATTGTGATTATTGAAGTATTTTAAGCCATTATTGAAGTATTGCATGTTCTTGATTGAAGTTTACTACTGTAACAGATATCTCGTTGATTTTCATACGGTATCGTGTCATACGGTAGGTAACAAATGTCGTTGATTTTCATACGAGTAAAAGGAATTCGCTAGTAATCTACTTTATTTATTTTTCCTTTTAATTTCCCGTATATTTAAAAATAATTTCAATTCTCTATACGCTGAAAAAAGTTTAATGTTCGATCGATTCTATGATCTATAGTGAGAGAAATATTCCGGTTGAATTGAGTTGTCCAATAACAATGAATAGTAACGCGAGGATGGATTACAATGTGAATATTTTGGAAAGAAAAAATTGAAATATTTACAAGGAAGATCTTTAGATATTTCTTAGCGGAATAAGAGAGATGAATGAGATCGAGAATGTGCAAATACAACGAGTTGAATTAGAGAAAGAAAGAAAAATAATGAAAAGGTGTTGATAAGACAATGCACTTCACTTCAAAATTCCACCCTTCTATGACATCATCTTCTATTGTTGATATACAGTTGAGATTTCAACGGATTGGAAAGAAGATAGCTTCGATGAATAACATAAAAGCGTGAAAACCCATTTGTGGCATATAAAATTTAGCATACGTTCTATTGGTTTCGCCTCATGGACGCAATACTTTTTACTTTTTGCGTCTTACTCCTTACTTCTTACAATGGACGCATTTTATTTATATCGCAATATTTTATTTAAGCCGCATTCTTTTGTTAAATTTGATTAAATTTTAATTTAAATCGTTTTAAATTTAACTAGAAATTAACGAATGGTCCCTCCGTTTATGCGTCAAGAACGAAATTCAACATCTTCATTAAACTAGAAATTCGATGGTACACTAAAAATATCCCCATTTTGGACAAAGTTTACCTCAACTGGAAAAAAACCTCTGAAAAGTTTTCCAGTTTGTATTTCATGAGTTCCTCTTTTTTTCAACTAAGCTATATTTTGTTAAGCAATATGTTATGAGATGTTATTTTTATAGCTAAATTTTACCAGAATTTTCCATTGGTTTAGGTTATTCCATAAACTACAAATCTAATACCATCCTTAAATAGATCAGAGGATCGTAAAATAAGCATTTGCTAATAATTTCAGCACCCAAATTTTTAATGATTTTATAGCAAAATTTCTATAATAAAATATTTCACATCGAATATAATTTCTACTAAGGTCGACATTATTGTGTGCAAATTAAGTATGGCGTTTTTTGAAGAAGGATGATCGATGTGTATCGTTTGAGAGATGCGTATAGGTGTATCGTTAATTATGCATACGTAAACAATGTTCAGAAAGAGTGTAGGTATTGATCGCCGAATGCATCGATACAGCATATCGCGTTGTCATCATATGCATTAAAGAGTTTCCTTGTTGTATTCACAATTACTATGGAGATGGGCATATATACATTTCAATATTAGACTTTTGGAAATTTACATACATTTGCAGTCATCCTTATGAGAATCTCATTGAAAATTAGCTAAAGGCACCCTCTATGCATTGATATATGAGTATGTTTAAATATTTTTTCATTCTTTAAAAAAAAAAAATTATTACTAAACGTGAATTTCAAACTTGAACATTAAAAGCGTTAAGCGAAAAGGGTCGCATAATGCTATTGCGATCGTTTTTCACAAGCCGGAAATTTGCACACGATATTGGATATTATAAAGCGGATGCCGAACAAGTGAGAATATCTCAAGTTTCTTTAGGGTTAATTTTGTGGTTTGTGCACAAAGGATGCGCTCATTTACGCAATATGAATTTTTTCTTGAACAATAATTGCAGGTGATGTCAATGAATAATAAGGCTTGGTCCTTTAATTAATGACCCCTTCCTGGCTGTAGTGCAACGTTTTCGTCCAGTAGGACTGAATTTAGGCGAAAAGGGATATCTTTCCGGGGATATTTTTATTATTACTGCTTGAATATTACATTACCTATTCGCTATAGGCGATTGCTCTTCACAAATTTGACATTTAAAGATTCAAACGCATCAGCCATCTCATCAATTTAGGGGAAGTGAAGGGGGAGGGAGCTGCAAGAACAAGAGGGGGATGATAGCCCGCGTGATCCAGGTGTTATATTTACCCCGCCTTGGATATTGGATCTCCATAAAAACTGCAATTGCCATGGGGTATGTGCATGAAATGGGGATTGTTTTCAGGTCACTATTATAGTACTAACTAGCGCAAGAGAAGTGTACCAGGCTTAGCTTTATTTAGCAATTTACTTTGATGTCACTCACGCTATATCCATTTCATTTCTTTGACTATTTGCTTTCATATCTTTTCGTTTCGTACCTGTTTCACGTGGTATTTTGGCATTTGTAACACATAATTTGCTTTAACCTTTGAGTGATGTTCATCTTTGATATTCATCATCGCTTATTAGATGTTTTATAATTTGCTGTACAAATATCCTAGCATCTATGAATTGTTTCTTAATTATCGATTTAGATCAAAAGCATATGCAATAAAATTTTTAGCAGTTTACTTGTAGATCACTATTCACTCTTCGATTATATCGTTGACTACACGTTTGGTTAGAACTGCAACTTTCATTCCTCTCAAATTCAAGCTTGATTTAGCACTGGCACGTTTGGTCTACTTTAAAAAAATCTTCACTCTTAATACTAGAAACGTCCTATTTAAACTGAGTTTGGAAAGTTGGCAAAATGCCCACTTTGGGCATAACTGCATCAAAAAGCTACTCATTTTTTAAATAGAGCTTTTATAACGCTTGGAATCATTTTCACTTCATTATATAAAACTAAGTATTCGTAGAGATTTTCGTAATCTTTTCTCAGCGGTTTTGGTTATCTGGTGAGCGAAAGGTTCAAATTGTTGCTCCTTCCAAGTTCCAGCTCTCGCCTCCTCTTTTCCCCCCTCCTCCCCCTCTATAAGCATTTGCCGCTTCCATTCGAGTGGTAAACTATGCATGGCAAAAAGCTTCATCATGCCTGTGATTCAGAGTCAACTCGTTTGTTGGCTCACAAGATTACGGTAGGGCGGCAACAACGCTTGAAGTGGTGTCACGTAACGAGGGAGGAATGATTGTGCGTCGGAGTGAAACGCGGCGAGGCTCTTACCTGAGATTATTAATGTTGTCGTGTCAGATGGGTGTCCTTGGAAATGAATTGAGATGTGCGTCTTTTTGTTGCTTTTTTTCGATCGAATCGAACTATGTGAAATCGATCTGAAGTTCGAACACATCGTCCTACCTTTAGCGATTGTCGTTTTTCATGCAAATGATCGAAAGAAATAGCCACAAAAAAGAGTGGCATGAGAACTTCACTAATATCCATCTACTCTTTCTATCATCAATATAAAAGAGAATTTTGAATGAAAATATCTTCTTTTTGATTAATCAGCTATAGTTTTCATTCAATTTTCATCAGCATCTGAGGAAATATTTTTTAAGAGACCAGAGTGCGATTGAATTTTTACATAAACGGTGAGCTAAATCATTAACCTATTCGTTTTAATAATAGTTTCTTTTGATGTGATTTTTATACGCTAAAGGTATGCTCCCATTTGCATGAAGTGGAATGCTGGGGGTATTCATGCAATTTCACGTCTCATTCATTTGGCTAACTAGATTCATAAATTGCGAAAAAAGTAATGAAACCTAAATATTTACGCATTCCTATTTTAATTAGATCGTTTACCTGCACATATCCATGCAAGATCGATTATCTAATCATAATAATATTCAAATTTTTCAAGTATATTTATCGCAATATATATGCTTTCAAAATTAATGCATTAATATTCAAATTTTCAAATCTAAACATTAGGGATGAGCCTTTAACCATAGGAATACCTACGGAAATTTAGCAGCAGTGATTTTCTAAGTTAAAACTATTAGCTAGACATAAGTACGCAAGTGGTATAGAGGTGACATCGCTATGTTATGCACTTTGCACATATGCAAATTGCGCACTTTGCATATGCAAATTTACAAGATCGCTAAAGTAGAATATGCACTATCTACGGAAGATATTTGCATATATTTTTGTTCTCTCTTTCTTTCTTAAATTTTGTTCTCTCTTTCTTTCTTAAATTGAGCATCTAATTTTCATAACAAAAAAAAACGTTTCACAGCTGTTTCATTGTTATCAATTTTATGCAAATCTATTTCAGTTTTCAAAATAATACACAAGCCTTATTGCATGACTTCATGATTATACATAAATATGTTTTATCTGTTAGCATATATCTTCATCTAATGATTCAACTCGTTAACCACCATTATTAAATTCATAATCTTTGCAGTCTCTAGATTTTACTAAATTAGACATATGCATTTGCTGAGGAATTACTTATGCTTAAATGTCACAAATTATGTAGTTGAATAATTTTTATAGCCATTGAACGATTAAAAAAATCTGAACCAAAATCGCTGATTCTGATGTATTTATCCTTCGCGCCTTCAATTATATATATCTTCATTAAATTTTAGAAGGGAACTACGTCCCACATTGAATTGTATGAATTGAGCAATCGCAATAACGAATGCTAAATTGAACGCAACAATATGAACCTCTTTGTAATATGACAAAGCGAAATTATGTCATAGATTTTAGTAAGGATGATTCATATACTGAGAACTTCATCAACACTAGTTCTGTGTGTTTTTTTTCGTTTATCTTGACTGAAATCCTTAATAATTTATGAGGTTTAATAGAAGAAGTTATAGTAAGGTAAAGGTAAAGGAAAGTCATTTAAAAAGGCAATGCTCAAAGGAAGGGATCCAGATCGGAATCGGTTAGGGCAAGGGACATCACAATTACCATATACTGTGAAATGAGGAAGAGGAATTTGCACAAGTTTTTAAGCGGTAAATCTTTGAGTGTGATGGAAAATCATGAAAATTTTCGAAGGTATCTATCTCTCTAAACATTTGTTCGCATGTCATTATACCTGCAACTCATCCGATGCAGCCATAAATGTTGTTGTTTATGTTTTGCATCTTTCGTTCTGGAGCTAATTAATGGACATTTTGTTACTGATCTTCCCGGTCCTCCACTTCATCCCCACCACCTTCCTACTTCAGATTACTGGTTCACCTCATTCCTCAAACCCGATTGACGCTCACACAAGAGGATTGATTTGCTCTTCCACGAACTTTTGAAAACGAGGAATCCTCAGCTACTGTATTAGTGTTAATCAATGAGATTTCTACCGTACCACTCAATAACACCTAAACAAAGTGAGCACATATTTAGGCTTCAATGGTTCTCGATGCGAATTTCGGCAGCCGAGTGTATGTGATGGCGAACCGTGCGGAACGAACGGCAGATGTCTTCTCACAAAATCGACAGACGAATATCGTTGTGAATGTGAACGCGGATTTATGGGTAAGTCTGATTAGAATTACAGTAATATTCGATCATTCTACCTTTCCTCCACAGGTAAGTAAGTCTGTGGGTAAGTTTGAATGATATTTGTTCATGCCATCAAATAGGCTGCTTCATACCTCTATCGGGTGTGATATATTTTAGGTTATGCTCCTTCCGGTGTTTATATAAATCACATGATGTCTTTGTTTAGCGATGATTCTTGTCTCATTATCCCCGTGTGCTTATTTATTGATGTGTCCATTTTTATATCATTTAGTTGTTAATTTCCGGAAAAAAATGCTGTCAGTTTTTCACAGATATGATAATCAATGAGCTTATCATCCATCCATAGTCGTTAGTTGATTCTTCGTTAATAAAAGTCTTCGCTTTCTTAGGCGCATATGCGTTCGCTTAGTCTACAAAAAATCAACTTAAAAAAACTTTAACATTTTAACTTCTGAGGTAATTTCTTATTTTCAAATTTCTTAGAGCATCTGTGTGGATTACTAAACGAAGAGAAATAATTGAAGAAAATTACTAGTCGTCCATCATTCAAAGATTCCATACGTATGCGAAATGGTGATGTTTGTTGTTCGTAGTCATGTATCACTTTATGAGGCCATAATGCCGTATCGGTAAGGTGCTACGCACTCGATTGTGTCTTTGTTTGTCGATTTTCATACGTCCTGAAGGAGCGATTTGACTCTTTGAGCTTGCCGGATCCGGATATCGCACAGTTCACTCTTAAATGTCAACAAAATTGGCAGCCGTCCTTGTTGTAACCACTCAACAATTTCACGCCTTATTACCAGTGGAAATGATTCATCTCGTTTTATAGGGCAATCCTTGACTTGCTAAATTTAATTTCACTACAGATGTGTAAATTTTCACATTTCAAATTGTTCGCTTCGAAATTGAGCCATGAATTTTTCGCTACAAGTGCGCAACTTAATGAATGTTAAAGGAAATGAACGATATATTGGGAATACCCTGTCTGTCTTTGATGAATCGCTTAGAATTTCTGCAATCTCTGAGAATTTTTGCAATTTTTTGCAATCTCTGAGAAATTTTGCAATTTTTTTTTTTGCAATGAACTTTGTCATTTTCAAGTTTTCGATTTTTGCAATCTCTGAGAAATATAACAGAACTTTCACTTCAATAGAGAACCAGCAGAGAGACCACTAGTTCAGTGCACAGAAAATTAAGTTAACTAAGCTAGGCGAAGTTAAGCGGGCTATTTAGATTAAAGATGATCGAATAAGTTGCGAGTAGTATAGCTCACAATACTCGAGCACTTTCCTCGAATAATTTCTTTTTATTGTTCTCGAACTTCTCCAACTTTGCGAACAAAATCACCATATGTTGCCTGGCAACAACATAGATAAACAGTCGATCATTTTCAAATGATTTCATCGTTATTTAAGTATTGAACATATCGGCACTCTAACCTTTAATATTTCTTTGAAAGCTGATAGGGGTATTGTTCAATACGAGCAGCATATGTGTCTATTCGCGCTTTCGATGTTGTTGCTATCGCATCCAACATTATACTATTCGAGCATATTGACCGTATTGTTTTATGACTTGACCTCTATAGAACAATAAGGCGAATTGTTTCCGTGTGATATCGCTGGTGGGGATTTTCTTTAGCGACAGTGTGCATATAGATACCCTCTAAGAATCTATGAACCGCTCTAGCATAGATTTTATCACTTATGTAGCAAGGTGATGTCACATTATCATTTTTATCTATCACAAATTGAGCACCTAATAGTTAGATGCGAAACGGTCCAAATATCCGTTCGTCTTTAACTTTAAATGTGTAATTTTCGCAAGTTAAATATTGCAGTCGTGCATCGGTTTGAAACTTTTTTAGCTTATCAGCAGCTTTGAGCGATGACGGTCAGAAGGTGGTTTTGTTAATGTTCGCATCTATTTTTACTTAGAGATGGCCACAGATTAGACACAGAGAAAATGGGCCGTAAACTTTCGGAATTCTTAAAATAGTTCTTCGGACATAAAACTCGGTGTTTTAGGATAAATTTCAACCAGAAAAAAAAACTTTTGAAAAAGATCAAAATTTTCGGATTTTTTTTTTCTGATTTGAAATATTTTCTAATAAATTTCTGATAAATTTCCCTCAAAAATTATTTATCGTAGGTTTTGTTAAAATAATATTGTAGAGAATGAGAGAATGCCATTCAAGTTTGATTGAGTTCTTGATTGAGAATGTTAAAGCTTGATCTCTAAGCAACTTTAATGCAACATATTTAGGCTTATTTCAGCAGTCAGTATTGTTTTGCATTTGCGGCCTTATATCCACTCTTTTGTATCGGTTTGTTGTTTTATGGCCACACACGTGCTAGGATAATCGTAAATCTGTGAGAATCATGGCCGTCTATCTATTTTGTTTTATGTTTCGGCTGATATTTATGAGGGGAATATTTGCGCTATAAAATTTGCGACAAACAGCAATACCCTTCCTATTTTCCCCATAGCAACATGTTATGAGCATCTCTTGTTGTTGGCGCCACGTTACACCTTCTATCACATACTACGACAACTACGGTGGATTATATTGCTAAGCGTGGGAAAGCAATACCCATTTGCCTATATGAGTCGTCCGTATATCGCGGGAGTAAGGTTTTTGCTTAGGAACACTTCAGGTAAACAACATACTCTCAACTTTATACTTCAGCTGTGAGTAGATCTTTGAGGATGAATGAAGTGAGAGGTGAAGCCATATTAAATTTATGAGAGAGTTTATCTTTCTTTTTTTTAAATTTTTGGCTGGAATAATCGGCCAGAATTGTGAGTAAAAAGAAGAGTGAAGAAGGGATCCCATCCTCCTTTTTTCCACGTTTAACGGCGTGCAAAAAGCAGAAATAGTGGATTTGTCGTTCTTTTTCTCCCAAGAGAGGGTTCAATGAGCATTGTCTAAGCAATCCCGTCTTGCTCAGCTTTGCTGCATGTAGAGTTCAACATGCTGTTGTTGAAGTGTCCACGAGAATATAGGAACGCTCGATGGCGTTTATGCTATTGTGCGTCGGAAATTTTTCAATTCCATATAGGTCGTACGGGACTCTGCATAGTAATAAACATAAATAATGCAGTGATTCTATATTGATATGATTAAGCATGAGAACGATAATTGGACTTAAATGCAGCAAGGGGGTGGGGACCAATAAACAGATGAACATCGGTAGAAAAATTTCATCACCAAGATTCATTAGGCTAAAATAAACGAAAACATTTTCAAGCACGTTTCTATAATTCTAGGATGCAGCCAGTCTACAGCGATGCGATAAGAAAAGTGAATCTTAAAGTTTTTATTTAGAGCATTACCAGCAAATGAATATTACTTTCCAAAAAGAAAAAAAAAAGCGTTCGGGAGCGTCCAGAATTTGTGGCCTCTAATTTTTTATGGCCTCTAAATCCGGATCAAAAAATCAACACTCATAACTGGGAGGGGAATAGGTAACAATAAAATTTCGACAATGTTTAGATCGCTGCTTAATTTCATTACTAGGGTTTAGAAACATGAAGCTGTCAAGAAGCATTTCTTGACAAAAAAAATTAAAAATTTTCACCGTCAGCGAGGTGATATATAACCTTAAAGTGCAATTTTTTCCATCCATTCGTTGTATATTTTTGCTGTAGAGGTTTTTGCATTTCTTTGCTTTGAAATTAACGAAAAGATTGACGATAGAATTGAATAAAAGCAAGACAACAGTGTTTGCTTGCAGGTGAGCATTGCGATGAGGTGGATCATTGTGCTGAAGAGCCATGTGCGGATGGCGTATGTATCCACCTTGCTTCTGGCTTCAAATGTACCTGTCCAATGGGTTTACGTGGCAATCGTTGCGAATTGGACGTCAACGAGTGTCTATCGTCGCCATGCGTTCGTGGACGTTGTGTAAATGAGGTAGGACCTCCTTGATCGTTAAGGTTGTAGCTGTGCCATAATATTTTCTGACTAATTCGCTTTTAACAGAACAATTTTATGAAAACATCTTTTACAGTTGATAAATTTTTGTGCATTTTTTGCAAAAATAATTGTGATTAAATATTTAGAAATTTTTTTTACAAGTAACCTCTATAAATATGCGGGTGCATTGTTGCTTTATATTGTTGATTATTTTTTTCGAAGTTTTTTTTAGTAAGTTATGAAGTTAATAGGTATTTTTAGTTGTTATTTTATCCTCTGTTATGCCTTTTTCAATTATCTTGAATTATTTTCATTGTATTGATTTAAAGAGAGCGGTTAAATTTGATTAAAAGTAAGATGATGTAGCTTTTAGTTTTTTGGATCTACCCATATGATAGGTGAGATTATTAGGGAAAGTGTTTTGTTGGAAGTTTCTCATCTATATGATAGATGAATTTATTAGGCATAGAAATGCTTTGTTGAGAGTTTCTTATTTCTTCAGATGGGTAGTTATCGATGCGAATGCCCAAACGGCTATACAGGACATCATTGTGAGGAAATTGCGGATCCGTGTAATCCACCTCCATGTAAAAATGCTGCTCAGTGCTTTTCATATCGTGATGGACATTTCACCTGTGAATGTCGCGCAGGTATTCAATTATTACTGCTTTTGTATAGAATACTGTATAACTTCAGTTAGAATCAATGGACTGATTGCGTTCAGAGCCCCAAGTAAAAAAATCTATTAAAGGGTTTCTGCTGAGGGGGGGGGGGGGGGGGAGGAGGGAAGGGGGCTAGAAGTAATATGATTTCAATGCCCAGCAACAGTTTAAATGAGATAAAAAAAGCGCAAAGTACTACAGCATTATGCTCCTTACAATGAATTTTCGAGCAGGGGCATTCTCTCTTTCTAATCGTAGTTGGTTACTCAAAGATCACTGCCATCGACTATATGCAATAGAAATTGAAAAGAGAGGACTTTATTGGTAGAGAAAGGATAGGGAGGTATTCTTTTCAGTTGGAATGTTTTAATATTAGTGACCTCTTGGTGTTATTGACCCCTCGGGTATTAGTGACCATTCGATGTTTCAGTTAAAAGTACTACCATCAGTTGGGTGCAATTTTACACATGCGTAACCGCGTGAAAGGTTCGGTCAGCAAAAAAAGGTCAAACAGAAATTTTTGCTTGGAATTGGGCGTTTTGTTGAATATATTTGTTGTTTTCAATTCAGTTTGATCTATTGGGGGAAATCCCACCCGTTATTTGCATTGTAATTTAATTATTTACCTGCAAATTTACCTATATTTACCTACGCAAAGCAATTTTTTGTAATCATTTAACACTGCACTTGCTTTCTTTGATGTTTTATCTAAATTTTGTGTTTTTTCTTTGTTTTTATAGTGCTATTTCTTATTACTCTAGCCATATCACGTTGTAATCATTTGCCGTGAAATATAGGAAACATGAAAAATATGATGTTCTTTCAATTTTTCTCATTAAGGATTCACCGGAAGACGCTGTGAAGTGAATATAGATGATTGCACGGAAAATGCGTGTATGAATGGGGCGACATGCATCGATGGTGAACAAGGCTACACGTGCAATTGCCCTCCAGGCTTTACAGGTATGATCTCTCTTATTTAATATTTAAATTATTTAAATTGCTCAACAATGCAATTTTTTGTACATTAGAATCGCGTGATGCAATTTGAATAAGGGAAAATCAAATGTTGGCTATTTATAAATTAGTTATCTCTGATTTTAGGGTATGTGCAAATTTGTTGAGCATTGCTTAATTTTACGTGAGTTTAAGTGCGCATTTCGCGGAACTGCCTTTTGAAAGCGCTTTATGGCAGCATCGTATATATATTTTGCAGCGGATATATATATATATATATATATATTTGCATATGGGTGCATCCGTCTTCTTTTTTTTAACCTAGGAACCAATGAAATTTGAATTCGAAGTTTTGGCGAATACAAAGTAGGTTATAGGCTAACCCCCAAAACCATAATTTGCGTTGATGTGTTAGCGTCCAAAGAAATTATAGACTTTTAAAAGTGCAAAAACATCACGAAGAAGTTAAAAAATTAAATGAAGAGGAAATATTAACGATCGGTTTTTTTCTTTATTCCAATAGAGTTACAAAAATCACTTTTTTTGAAGCAATTAGGTTAAATTAAATATGAATGTATAAGTTTATGAATTTGTTACCTGTTGATAACTCGTTTCTACTAATCGATAAGGTGAAAGAAAGGTTCCCAAAGTGGCATTGCAGAGAAAGCAGGCAAAGATGTACAAGCACGAGAATTTCGTTGCAATAATGTGTGTGTGTGTTTTTTTTTGCAAACCAGACCTATAAAAGTTTATTAGAAATGTGTCTCCTTGAATTAATTTCTCTTATTTTCTAGCTCTAAGCTTATTTATTCTCTAAGAAAAGAAAGCCTCTAAAACATGCATAGAGGAGTAGATGTTTTGACAGATGCAACAATCGCTTCTCTATTCAAATATAGCGCATAGTATTCATTCATGCTAAGATTCATCCTCAATTTTCTATCATTGCGTCTCAAACTTTATCACCCAAAAAAATACAAAATTCTTGAACGTTGAAATGATGCAACTTAACTTTTAAAGAAATGGCGTTCGGCGACTTGATACCAGCCATCGGTTAGACCTAGCTGTTGCATTGTAAATGACCAGTCGGCTTCGTGCCAGCTGAGAAGGAAATTCACATATCGTACACGTCAACCATCTGTCGTTTATTGCTACGCGTATCTCTTTGTTCCGATCGCGGTAAAATCAATCAACACTCTACCAAATCTAAAACTTCACGCCATTCAATCTCACATTGTTCGTCCTGTATTCCTTGAACTTCATATTCGGGGAGCGAATCATACGTTCGATTCCCTTGATTAACCACATATTAAAAGTGATATCTAAGTGGCATTTGTTTTGCATGCGAACATCATGGTCCACATTGCTTTTATGCGTTTCAATAAAAGGAGGAAGGATCGATTTTTTTTTTTTAGCCAATCATGATAACGTTCTTAGATGGCCTTTTTTTGTTGGACAACTTGAGCATCTGCTAATTTACTTTTGAATCTAGCCAGCGAAACAAAATAGTATATATTTTTTCAAATTTTCCGTTAAAAGCAAGAAAATTGTGGGTGGCCGTATCTTAAATTTATAAACTGTTTAGACTACCGTAGAAAATGAAAGATTTATGCCATTTCTTTAGGCGTATATTTATTTGAAATCTAAAGGATGGACACATATCCGGCTGGTTGAAAAGATAACGTTGGCACATTTCAATGCTTAAATTAGCGATGTTTTATTCACATATATTTTGTTAAGTAAATTAATGAGGTTTAGGTAAGTTATGTGAGAGGGACGTAGACGAATGCGAATCAGGCGAGTATTTATGTCTCAACGGTGGTACATGTGTAAATCGAAAAGGTGGCTATCATTGTATTTGTGTGAATGGTTGGGAGGGTGACAACTGCGAAATCAACAAAGACGATTGTGTCGATGCACTCTGTGAAGCCGGAAGTACTTGCGTCGATCATGTGGCTAAATATACTTGCGAATGCCCACCGGGTAGAATCGGTTCGTTCATTCTTATTCGTATATCTTATTCGCTAATTCATCCAAGATTACTTCAACTAATCTCTGTTGATCTCAGACATCATCTGTGAAAAAAAATTTAATTTTTAAATCGATATTGGAATTTTCATTCGATGTCATATCGTGATTTTTCGATTGATTAAGCATTTGTCATTTCATCAGTGAATTTCGTTTTATTATTTCATTATACGAGTTGTGATAGCGCTAATTTTAGGACTTCTTTGCCATATGGAAGATCCATGCTTATCGAATCCTTGTAAGGCGGGTTCTCAATGCGAAGCGGATACATCGAGTGGCAAATATATGTGCACATGCCCGAAGGGGTACACTGGAGAGGATTGTTCGGAAGATATTAACGAATGCGAAGAGGTAAATTCAAAATGAATTTTAGGTTGACGGGAATGATTTTAGGATAGCAATTTTAGGTTGACGAGAATAGTTTCAGATTGACATCATATCGATTGCTTTAACGAGCAAATGTCGAAAAATTTTCCTCCTATAAGTGAAGAAAAGCAATTTTCCAATCACCACTCATATAGAAATGCTCATTTCATTCACAAATGGCTTATAAATGAATCACTAATAAAAACGATACTAAACTTTTTAGGGCACAAGCGTATGTTGGAATGGAGGAACATGTGTGAATACACCGGGCTCTTGGCATTGTGAATGTCCACCTGGATTCACGGATTCATGGTGTATGAGCCATGTGAATCAATGCTCACCAAGTCCATGTCTTAATCAAGGCACTTGCCTCGATTTTGGTACCGCATTCAAATGCGTTTGTATGTCAGGTAAATGTGTAGATTATTCATGCAACGACAAAATTCGAATTAATGAGTTAATATTTAATAATACTTCCATTGTTTTGCTATGACTTCTGAGTATTGAGCAGTTTACATTGTTATCTTTTTTTGCTTGATGCAATAAACTGGAAACTGTTCATTTTCCTGATTTCACCAATATAAGTTGGGCTGTTTTACCCATATCGTCTTTTCTGTTGGATGCTTAACAAATCTTTCGTCGGCAGAACTTATGACGCTTTATTAGATCTTCATTTTAAGTAGTACTCCACTATAAATGCCTATAAATATTTTATTTTAGTTTTTGAGTTAGTGCAATTTTGCACGTGGATCTTGTCACAAACACATTCTTTTCGTAGAGATACTTGGTTCATCTAGTGCCCTACTAATCGGCTATGACGATTTAGGATGAAGTGAAGAAAAGCTCTTATAATGTTTTTCGTACCTCAACTATCCGGTAGGAATACATGTTTGTAGGTGGGTTGAAGGTGGGAGGTGGGGAGGGGTTTATACACCTTAATTATGACAAAAGTGGAGAGCTATTAAAAAGAAATCAAAGCTATAAAGAAGTTTATTTTTAAGGTTTTCATGGTCAATTCTGTGAGAAGATGTGCCCATTGGGTTTCGAAGGTGATAACTGTGAGAGACGTCAACATATGGAATGTAATTCAACCGATTGTCTCAATGGTGGTGTATGCTCGAAAGGTGCATGTCGATGCCCACTTGGTTTCACTGGCGATCGATGTGAACGTCGTTCAAATCCATGCAAATATCATAGTTGTGCACATAATGCTGTTTGTATTCCATCTGCTAATGGAATTGATTATCGTTGCGAGTGTAAATTCGGATTCTTTGGTCATGATTGCCGTCAAGAGGTTAGTGAACTCTTTCATTCTATGAGATTATGGCTTCTATTGCCGCAGTAATTTGTCGAAAAATTCGGCTAGAGACCTTTATATCTTCTATAGTTGCCGATGTCAGCAACATCAGTTTATTTATTTATTTATTTATTTATTTATTTATATTTGTTTATTTATTTATTTATTTCAATCAACAGAGTATTCATTGCGAATAAATGTCTCTGCCTATCGCTTCCATCTGCCCCAACTCAATGCTCCTCTCATTCACTTGGCTCCAGCGGTCTTTAGGTTGGCCTCTACTTCTTGGTGGTCGGCCTCTTCCAAAATCAATTATGGAACTCAATTAACAAGATCGTTTTTCGAGCGTTATCTATTAATTTCGCTAATCATTTGTTCCTATAATATTTCTCCCTTAAAATTTTTAAAAAATATTTTCAATCATTTTTGCTCAATTCTTAATTCGTTAGTTTCGTTTGCACATAACGGAAGGCGATTTTTGCAGTGAATTTTCTGAAGTATTTAGTTAATGCATGTTTGAACTTTTTACTCTAGTGCTCCCAATGGTATTTCAAACATTTTCAATGCCTTTTCTCTCAAGTGATATACTATTAAGCTAAACGAATGTGCCTCAAATCCATGCCAACATGGTGGTATCTGTGTGGATCGTGCAGGTGGATTCGTTTGTCTATGTGCACCTGGTTATACTGGTGACCGTTGTCAGAAAAATGTCGACGATTGTGCGTCAAACCCATGTCTTCATGGTGGTATTTGTATCGATGGCGTTAATACTTTCTCTTGCCACTGTGCTTTACCTTATGACGGAGATCGCTGTCAATATAAGTCAGTTTTTTGAATCTTTTTAATAAACTCAAATCCACTAAAGTTGAGTATCTCGTCTCGGAGTTTGCAATTTAGAGAATCATAAATTGCCTAGTGCAGTCAATCCCACTTTTTCCAATTTAAAGTCGTCAAACACTATTCCATGCCTCATATTGTAATGCACAAATGTATACGCCTTTTCGAATCACACCTCTGAGTTAATTTCTTAATGGAAAATAAGTATAGTATCATCGGCATTGATTTAATGGTCGAATTTCAGGTTGGATCCATGTAGAGGACATCATTGTGAGAATGGTGCAATATGTCGACCAACATCAAACTATAAAAACTACACATGTGAATGTACATCTGGCTATGAAGATCCGTTATGCAGATCGGTTAGTGTTTACATTCTCAGGCATCTTGATATGTTCATTCGCGGGTATTTACATTCTCATATGAAGTGTCAAGTATGCGCTTCAATTATTTCACATGTAAATAAGCACTTCACCTGAATGAGGAGGCTATTTTATCTGCCTCACTCGATTCCCTAAAAGCGTTCATCTTTTCGGCTGTATTCCCTTCATTGATTGGTTTGTTATTTATGTTTATGAATAATAGTGTTCATTGCATATGAATATCCCAAATTATCTTTTTATTTGCTCATATCTATATTCATAGAAATATAACATCGCTTAGTAGGAGAGAGTTTTCGGCGTTATTTTTCCGAAGATACTCTCGTTTTCTACTAAAAATAATGTTTGTCAATTTTATTGAGTTACTTATTAAACACTTTTCTATATATAAATAAAAACAATGATATGATTTTAAGGCAAATATATTTGATATTAAGGATGTGGACGAATGTTTATTATATAGTCCATGTAAGAATGATGGTATTTGTATCAATACACATGGATCATATCGATGTAAATGTACGAATGGATTTGCGGGACGTAATTGTGAAATCGATGTGGATGATTGTGTGCCTAGTGAGTTGATTCGGTCATATTTCTTTGTGTTACGCTTTCTTTATGGAAATTACGCATAAGGCAACAAAACTGTATGAACGATTAATCAAATATATATTTCTACTTAAAGTAAATATATATTTAAATATTTTCTACTTAAAGTAAATATATATTTAAATATAAAATCATTAAATATATGTTTAAGTGTAAAAGTATAAATTAATACTTTTCTCTTGGTTTTTGATTGTGTTGCGATCGTCTGGTGTGATGTGATGTGGAAAAGTGAACATCCGGTGGTACTGAGATGTTGAAATTATTTTAATTCATTATTGGTTTCAGCTGGTGATTCGACATTTCACCTTTAACTTGAGATAATTTTTCTTGTTAATTGAGCTGAAGAGACAGCTTTGCTGCTAAATTCATTGAGGTGGTTGTTTTTCCTGCACAGTCCGGGATAACTTGCCATATTCGAATGTTTTGGAGCCAAAATCTTTACTTCTTTCATGCAAATTTTTGAGCTTAATAGGTCTTAATTTGCATTTGTTGTTTGAAGAAATTTGTTGAATAATTGCAAAGAAATTAAGATCCGTGTAAAAATGGAGCAAGATGTGTTGATGAGGTGAACGGATATCATTGTGAGTGCTTGGCTGGATTTACCGGTGAGCAGTGCACAACGAACATCGACGACTGTTCATCGTCACCATGTGAGAATGGTGCCACTTGTGTTGATCGTATCAATGGTTTCGAATGCGTATGTCGACCTGGCTTTAGCGGTATCAGATGTCACTTCAATGACGATGATTGCCAACCTGGGTAAGTAATTACTACAATTATATTTTCAAGTACATCAGAAAAAAACCCTTTCAGTGCAGTAACCAGCAAGCTGGCACCAACTAGTTGCATAAATACCTCACTTGGCAAAGTATACTTAAAGTGGAACATTTTTCGTTTTTTCATTGTTATTGCTAAAAATGCTCGATTAAGTTGAGCATTATGCGGCTGCTATATGCTGATGTGATGTTTTTGTTGTGTCTATCTTATTGTCGGTTTGATGTCGTTAAGCGATATTTGAGGGGTATTGTTCGATGTTTTGCATTCAATTTCGATCATCAATTAGGGCATTTACGATTTTATTGTTGGCAGTGAGAATACCTCTATAATGAGCAACTTAGAGGGACGATAAATAAGGAACACTTATCCAACAGTATGTTTATTGTGCTCAAATTTCCCTAATTAATTCACGTCCACATCGCAGGGGTCCTATAGCGTTTTCTTACATTCCCACGCTCCGCTAACGTTTACGGTCATTCTTTTGTGTGCAGCTGGTGATGCTTTGCTCTCTCTCTCTCCCTCCCTCCCTCTCCCTCTCTCTTTCATCGTCAAGTGCACAGCTTTTTCAACGTGGAGTTGCTGCGTTCGTCGAGTGCTACCACCCCGCATACGAAATGACCGTCAACCATTAAGATTATGACTGCACTTTTATTTAACGCTCACTTAGGGATCCTACCTGTAATCACTGGATCATACCTGCAGCCTTAATCTCCTAATAGCTCACCTTCCCCTGGGCAATTCAAAATATTTTCTTGCTCGTTTTTTGAACGCAATAATCCATTTGAACTGGGAAGTCATAGGTCATCGATCGCATTTAAATGAGAATAACTTTAAAATCGCCTTTAAAAATACTTTTGCTGATGAAATATATTATTATTTTCAAAAGTGAGGCATATGGAGAGGTCTTAAGTTCAATCGGTGTCCTCTTCAAATCTATATATCGGAGGGTAAGTGGCAACACCAAAATACGGTAACTGAATAACAGGTAGTCAAAAGTGATGTCTTAACACCACCTAGCTGTCAGCTTCACCACCATGCTTTTACGCAACAATTTATTATGCGATTGTGTTGTCGCCAGCGCTAGATTGCAGCATCTTCTTTTGAACTAACTGACAACTCTTCTTTGCATAGCTGTAACGCATTGGTACATGCAGGTACCATGAGATCAACTCACCGATCGGTTCTTTAATCGGCTGTTCAAAAAAGCAAAAAAAAAAAGTCTTCTGTTGATCACATGTAACGGATGATATCTTACTGGAATAAGGTAGCATAGTGGTTTTCAAAGCGAGACAATTTCGCAAATATTCTCGCAAATATGAATTATTCAATTGTTGTTGAAATATAGCAAATTAATAAATATTTAAAGAGAATAATAAGTAATTAAGGTCAGTAATAAGACGAAGACCGTTCGTATTGTTGGGTATTGCTGTTGTTGACATTGTTGGTCTATTGAGCGTCGTTCTCATGCCCTGTTAGTTATACATACCACTAATATCCTCTTTACAGCCTCTTCTTAGTGCGCCATATAAACAAAATCCACCATTCATATTGAGCATATGCAAATTGTATACATTACAACGCTCATGTTTTTATGCTCTATTTGCATAACGAATTAGCATTTCATTATGCATACTAAAAGTGACCTCAACCACTTCGGACACACTTCTCGGCACCTCTTAATGAGCTTTCGTTTATTCTTACACTCTACCGTAATAATGTTCACAGATTGACCCATTATGATTAAAAATTAGGCGTTAGGGGATTTTTTGGATTTTAGAGCAATCTGAAGATGATTTTATATGGGGCGCTAAGTTTGTTCCTAAAAGAGATTTGTTCAAATTTGATCACTTCTCGTTAAATGGCATCAAACGAGTTATCCGCAATATGAAATAAACTTTTTTGATGGACTTTTAGAAGCTTTGAACAACTCCCAGTTGATCTCAAGAAGGCTTACAATAAAAGTGATACATTTTAGAAATGAAATAATAATAATGGAATAGTTCGCTTCAGTAAAAAGTATAATGCATCCATCTATTAAGAAACATTATTATTGTAATGTTGTAAGCGTCAGGAACTCATTCCAAATATATATGAATTGTGTGAATATTTTTTTGCATATGAACTATTGAATTCTTTTTGTTGAAATACAGCAGATTAGTAAATCGTTTTTTCAGGGTTTGCCTTAATGGTGGAACATGTGTGGATGGAATCAACGATTATCAGTGTCGTTGTGAACGTAGTTATACAGGTCGTAATTGTGAGCAATATGTCGATTTGGAGCAATTCAATAAAACCGATATACTCGAGCAGGAATTATGCAAACGGCACCAATGTACCAACAAAGCAAATAATGGAATTTGTGATGCGGTTTGCAATTATTATGCATGTGGATATGATGGTGGTGATTGTAGTGCAGGCATTAAACCATTCGAAAATTGCGCTTCATCGAGTTATTGCGCTCATGTATTTCGTGATCGAAAATGTGATGCAGTAAGTTTTATGATTATTATCATATTTAACTAAATTAGAAAAATCATTTTTTTCATCCGGTTTCAATATTAGCCATGATAACATAGAAGGAAGTAATTAACGGTGTCCTCTGTAAAATTAAAATTTTGTCGCTGTAGAAATTGAATGCAAATTTATTACACCCCTAAAAAATTTTCCAACAATACCGAATTTTGCGCAAAGTTTTTATGTCATCTCTCCCTCTCATCTCTTCTCTTTATCTTAAGATTTTCTGCAAAGTGAGGAAGTTGTGTTTTGTATTGAAGATTTAAAAGAGAAGCGTTGGAAATATAGGAAGTCATGTCGACCTTTGAAATGTACTAGTTTAACTTAAATCCGTCTATCCATTCTTGAATTTTCCAATCGATTTCCTAATTCCTCAGTCCATTCCTGGATCAAGTTCTCTTTCCCCACAACCAAAGTAATTTTTGCTTGAGAATTAAGTATTTGATTTTAATAAGGTAATATTTATCTATAGTAATTAGATAAAATGTTTCAGTATATTTTATTAATTTGTTAATTTCATGTTATTTTAACCACTTGTTGTATTGAGTGTGATTGTACCAAAACAATTATAAGAATGCTAATTTCAATGGAGGATTTGTAAGCGGGAGGGGTCTGTAATATCGTATCTCTCAAAGTTTCCCTATGGAATTGAAATACTGTATTTGAGGAAATTTCTCAATAATTTCATTGAAGGATATTTCCCATACCTAATTATATGTAATCGACGAATTAAGTTTTTATATTTAATGGAGAAAAAATTATCATGCGTAGTGCAAACAAAAAAAAAATTTTTTTTCAATATAAAGGTTTAAATTTTTTCAAAAAGCTTTTTTCATTTCTTATAGCAATAAACACATAGATGAGAACAATGATTCATATAATGTAATGAACATTCTATTGGTATATGATAAAAAAGCAGGGAATTTCATTTCGCACAAATTTCTTCCTAGAGAAATCGAGTAGTTCTGATATTTCACATAGATAATAACCGACTAAACGTTCTTTTGCAGTCTATAATTCGAATAACTCTCTATACCTTTCGATACGTGTTCAAAAACGAGAGAAATTATATTATACGTTGCAGATTTGTAACAATGAAGGATGTCTTTTTGATGGTTTCGATTGTGATAGCGTTCATGATAGTTGTGCACAAAAGCAATTTTGTGCATTACGTTATGCGGATGGTAATTGTGACAACGTATGTAATAATGTTGGTTGTGGATGGGATGGTGGCGATTGTGATCGTTCCACTGGTAATAATGATCTGGTAATAATCCCTAATTCTTGATCCTTAATAATCATTGTCCACAATTGAATGTGAGGGTGATTTAGTTAACACTATAATATTAAAAAGATATTTGTTGTACGTTGAGATTCATTACATCAATTTGAATATTGAATGAGAAATTTAAAGTTCTATATTTAAAATGCTATATATTTTTTTTGATGTGGTGATCGTCGTGTTCTATCCCCGTACTTAACGAAAGATAAAGATCTCCTATTTTCTATTTATGGGCGATCATTTTGTATGGTTTACTATGAAAGACGAATCTATAATATTTTTGCACTCTTATGAAGAGAAGATCGTTTATTTCTATTTGCCAATTCCAAGAAGAAATATAATCTTCCATTGTGATGTTCATTGTTGGAGTGCATTTTCTCTTTAAAATCTTTCAAAATAATGAAGTAATGTATAGAAAATCTGAAATCATTTTCTGTTGGCATCCGAGAGGTGTGCAGATGGTGAAAATTTTTGTTTTTGTTTATTGAATAGAATACTTAAAATCATAAGTGGAGCTAAGATGAATTTGCAGCTGGCTGGTAATATGATAATGGTTGTATTGGTGAAACCAGATGACTTCTTACGGAGTGCGCAGACATTCTTACTGACGTTGAGTCAGAAGTTACGCGCTTCAGTGCGTGTTCTCTTTACTGATGGTAAACCAATGATTTACTCTTGGAGCTCCGAAACGGGCGTTGGACCTCTCTACGATGTACCACCTGAGAAAATACCTTTTCTCTCATCCACCTATGGACGGATAAAACGTCATGGTAAGATTTATGTTTTGTTGGCGCAAAGTTTTTTATTTTTATGGCAGTTTCCATCTTTTCTTTTGAAATATTCTTGCGAGTTTAAGTTAGTTCATATTGAAGATTTGCTATGAAGCGACTAAACGCAGGTAAAAAAACACTAATTCCTCTTCAATTTTCACTTTTTTTGATTAACTTGCATAATTGTCAATATAGGAGGCAGGCTATGCGAATAAGTTATCGCTATTTCAACTTATGCTCAAGAAATCGGCAGGCATGAACGACATCGGGCCAATATCTTCTATTGCTGATGACGTTCAACATTCCATATTCTAAACATTCTATGAGTTCTAGATATATCACCTGTTTATCTGTAATAAATAAGCTTAATTAATTGATTTTTTTGTTTTCGAATATTTAGTTATTCATTTATTCATAAGCAATTTCGAAAAACCCTACAAAATACTTTATAGTCCTCCGAATATTCTTATCGTTGGTGTTGTGTTTTATAAATGCAATTGTAGATAAAGAGTTGTTCATTCTTTAAATTATGCAGTTTCCAATATTTTGTGAAGTAAAATGAAAGCTTATATAGAAACAATCATTTTGCAGCCGAACATCCACTTAGTGGAACAATGGTGATGCTAACATTGAGTGTAAGTCGATGTCATGAAGAGGATCGTGACGATTGCTTCTCAGATCTTATGAGCGTTGTTAGCTTCCTTGGTGCGGCTAATGCTAAACAGGTATCAATAAATGCATCCTTAATTCTCAAGCCATCTTTCAAGACCTAAATACTAAAATTATTTTCCACTTCCTTGATGTTTTAACTAGGGAATAAGCTTGAATTGTCTGAAGCAAAAGGATTGTGGAATTTGCAATGTGATAAAATTGAATTGCAGGAACTTCAAGATCTTGGAATGCCAATGTATTCGGCACGTGCTGAAATCCCTTTAATACCACAAATTGAGAGGTCGAGCCCATTGAAGGTAGTCCTCGTCTCATGTATCGTTCTTTTGGCGATTGTCTTAGTGATCTTCCTTATGGTTCAACAAGGTCGAAAACGAAAGACGATTCATGCTCATATTTGGCATCCTCCTCCCTCTGATAGCTGTGAGTTTTCTTTGGCAATATACAGCTAAGTTCATTGTTCTTCCTTGAAAGTATTATGCTGGCAAATCAGTACGGCAGCCTAAGGGTAATATTGCTTTAATTCAATATCTGTGTCAAAAAATTCAAATTTATTCTTTACGCTTAAAATACATTAATGTGTCATTTATCAGCGAATCTTGCGGCTAAACAATTTCACCCTCTTTCTGCGATTCGTTCACATCTTTTATGAAGTTTTTCGAAATTCATATCCGACTACTGGTGTTCCTGAAGTGTTGCATACAATCACTTCTCAACCGCTATTCATATATCATGGATACCAAATTAGTCCTGGATTGTTGTTTCAAGTAGTACTTTATTTATTTACTTTTTTTTGGGGAGGGAGGGGGAGAGGGAAGGAGGCTTATAACTCTTTGATATGTCAGTTCGCTGGTAATTCGTCTTCTATGCATAGCTGGTTGTTGCATTTTTAAAATAGCCGATGAGAGTTCATTATGTTCAGAAATTATCACTACATGAAAGATCTTTTCAATTCCAACTTTAATTTTTTCTTGATCTTGCCATATGAGTTCCTTAAAAGTTCGCCCGTGGTATGCAGATCTGAGCTTACCAGTTGAAGAAATTGCTATACAAGCAGCTTCTGAGTTTCATATCTCTCTCGATATGCAAACAGTTTTTGCCAAGTATATTATTTTGTTCAATGTTTGCTTCTAGGCAAATCATCGACTGCTAATCTCGACACGTATAGTCTACATAGCGGATTTCTGTTCAACGGTTGTAGTTCATCGACGAAACGCACACGTTCGGATGTACCTATAGGCATGGCGCATCCGAATCTCTATGTCGGCGACGATACACAACTCTTCTTGAAGCCGAAAACTGAGCAACCGAGTGGTGATGAACGACATTGGACATCGTTGCATGAAGAAGCCGACTCACAACAACCTATCGCTACTCCTGTAATTATTTTTAGTTATTCGAAAATCCCCCCATTTTTTACGTATTCTACAGGGCACATTTTGACAGCGTAATGTCTTTGAATATGTGTATATGCGCGGGTGTCTGTGTTCTGTCTAGTAATTTCAACTCCGTGGCTCACTTTGGTTAACATTTTGTAATGTTTTTCACTCTGACTCCATCTCAACTTAGGAAGGAATTTGCATAAGTTTAAAGGACACGCATTTATTTCCCGTTGATCAAGTCAAATAAACGAACTTTTTATGAAAAATTTTGCATGAAGACCAGATTTGTAAAAATATGAAAGCACTGAAGTGTTTTTTTTTAATAATCGATGAAATCGCTTGATCAGATAAGCAAAGTGCATACGACGATTTATAGTGATCTATAATATAAAAGCTAGAGAGTAGTGACTCTACAACTTTAATCGTTGATGTGTAAGGCAGAACAATTGTGGATTTTAGCTGTCATAATTGAATCAAGTATGCTCGATTGAGATGATTAGTATGTCGCATAGTTTACCTTTATAAACTTCGAGAGTTTCTTCAAGGTAGCTAATGAAGGCTTTTTTTGGTTAGCACATCGGAATTTACATAGATTAAACTACTGCTAAATATTTATTCTCATTCAATGCTACCTACATTTTCTCTTAAATTCTTCTCATCTTATAGCTTTCTGACTAATAGTAAAGTTGGTTATTTTCTTTCAGATAGAGACTTCGTTGATAAATATTCGTGGAAAAGGAGGACGTACAGCACTAATGCAAACGGCATCGAATCAAACAAAAAGTGAAGCGGCATCAGTTGAGGATATTTGTAATCTCTTAAAGGCGGGTGCACAGATTGACGCTCAAGATGACTGCGAGGATACCGCGTTGATGTTAGCGGTAAAAAGTGGTCGTCGTGCCGTTGTGGAATTCCTTCTGAAGAGTGGTGCCGATCCAGCAATCGTTGACGAACGTGATCGAACACCTCTCCATCATGCTGTTGCAGTACAATCAATCGAAATTGTGCAGTTGTTACTTGCTACTGGACGTATTAATGTAAGTGCCACTTTATTTTATCACCAATATCAACACTCTTACATGTATTTCTTTTCTCGATCTTAGTTTCAATACGAGAAAAACAGAGTCAGTAACTTAGACCGGGAATATGCGCGACTGCAGTTCTCGAAAGAAAGGGACTGACTCTTGACTACTCTGACTCCAGAAAAAACGGAATCAATTCCATGACTTCGACCGCTCTTGGAGTAAGGGATCGAGCGCCATGGTTAGTGCGGAAGTCAGTCAAGGAATGGGCTGCCTGTTCCTGATTCGCTTATTAGTAGTCAACATTCACACTTATAGCTTCGTGCCAGCTACATTACCATAGGAAGTGAGGAAGGGGGATGGTATAGGAGGACATACGAGTAGTATATTGTATTACTATATCTTAGATGCAAAATCCATATTTCTATCCTACAAAACTTCCGTTTCAATCAATAAAGTAATTACTATCTTTGAAACAGGTGAGGCGGGAGATGGCGGAAAGGTCAAAATTATAAAAGGGCGAAAAAATTGCTGTTTGGTTTCCTTTTCTTATCTATGAATCTCAAATCAGTTATTGTTGTTGGCTGAATGAGTTCAACGCTTTTTAACTGAATAGAGAAAAGTTTATTAAAAGTAACGAAAATGCAGTTAGTAGGTCATTGATAAAGAAATTCTTAATGAACTTCTTGGAGATATGAAATTAGAGGTAAATTAAAGGTGGATGCGTTAGATGTGGACAATCGTACAGCATTGATCGTATGCGCTAAATACGATATGATGGGTCCAGAGATTGCTGAATTATTATTGAAAGCGAAAGCGGATGTTGCGTGTACGGGTGACAAATCGGCAACGAACTACGATGGCAAGACCGCATTACATTTCGCTGCACAACATAGCAATCTTGAGATTATCAAGGTGCTTATTCAGCATGGAGCTAATAAGGATGCTCAAGATCAGCTGGTATCTGCTTCACCGTTCCTTCACTTTTATCTTTTTTAGAGGGTAACTCACTGGTGTCGATCCCGAAGTAAGACAATCCTGAAACCTTGTCCTGGTCTCGGATGTACTCATCTATCAATCATCGCCTTCAGAAGTGTTCTATATCATTTAATAGCATTTTATAGGCCAAATAATCCCAACACAGAGTTACAACGGTCGAAAGTCTTCATCCTCGGATGCTTCAGTAAGCCATCAATGTTGAAAGAGATTATAAATAGGGTGATGCACGATGAGTAAACTGGCAACACTTTTATCTTCTAGAGTGAGCTAGTTCGCATTGCATATTAGTATATAATATCGTATAAAATATTGTTTCAAAAAGAGCGGTACCCGATTATTAACTAGTTAATAGAGGCCCGACGGCCTAGTTGTGATATACTAAGGAAGTACTTCCATTGATGAACAAAAATTTTGATTTTTTTTTAATTTTTGGGCGGAAACTCTTCTTGAAAACAATCCTTAAGCAACCAGTTCTCATCGAAATCTGGCAGATTACAAAAATACTTAACAGTTTACTTAAGCATAAAACGAGAATTTTTCTATTAATTTTGCCACAACAGATTTCAGCAAAATATTGTTATGGAATTTTGCATTGGAGGCTTTCAATGCTAACAATGTTCGTACACCAGTTTCTTTAATAAAAAGTTGAGAATTTGCAAGCTAGTATTGTCAGTGGGAATAAAAAAGATTGTTCAGGATCAGACGCCGTTATTTTTGGCCGCTTCTGAAGGGCATGTTGAAGCAGTGGAATTGCTATTAAGTGTGGGTGCGAGTAAAGAAATCACCGATCAAAAGGAGCGTTCACCTCGTGACGTAGCTGCAGAGAAGTTGTTCGTTGACGTCGTCAGCCTTCTTGATTCAATGCCCACCCAGCGTATTGTGCCACTCAATATTACTAACGGTATCGGCTCATTGAATGGCTCTCAACATCGAATCAAGAAAAACAACAAAAAACTCAATCAAGTCAGTTGTCTCTTTATTTAGGAGTGAACGAAGAACTCTGAAGATTAATTCGAAGTTAATATGTATTGAAGTCGACACACCGTCGGAATCTTTCTGAATTGTCGAGAATATCCATAGAGTCTGAAGGCGGCTGGAACCTTAGGATCATGAATTCGCTGATGTTCGAAGACGGAAGTGTTTTCGAGAACACCGATAAAGAAAAAGGATGAGGCAATAATAGGCGATATACAGTATCTTGTTTTATATGTAATTTCATTGCGTACATCTATAAAGATTTTTTCTCTCTCCATAAAAGAATTTTGTGTTATTTAATTAACTGGAACGAACTTAACAGTGGAAATTAGAAAAAAAGGAAGGCACAACCAATGGATTATGAAAACAGGAGGGCACAGCCAATAGATTATGTTCGATTTTCACTTTTTTCTTTTACTTTTCGAAAAAGAGTTGCGACACTTTTGAAACAAATAAGGAGAATGGGCCGTTGTTTTTCTAAAAAATTAACCTAATCATTTCTAGAGCTTGCTTTAACCATCTTTCCAGCACTCATATCAGAAGGCGTTTTTTTTTAAAATTTCATTCAGATGTAATGTACTAAATTAAATTTCACTAATGATATTGTTTCCCCAAGAAAATACAGCAATGGTTGCAGAGGGTATCAGCAAAAAAGCCAGCTTGTGTTGCG
Source organism: Baylisascaris schroederi (assembly GCA_006503575.1). Taxonomy (NCBI): domain Eukaryota; kingdom Metazoa; phylum Nematoda; class Chromadorea; order Rhabditida; family Ascarididae; genus Baylisascaris; species Baylisascaris schroederi. Next base: position 817,366 of record QEWY01001369.1, on the reverse strand, counting down.
TATGGATCAGGCGTATCACAATCATCGGCGAACCCTTTAACCCCACCTCTATCTGATGGCTCAAACTACTCGACGACACCTTCACCAAGTAGTGTACATGCGTCAATGCGCGCCACCGTGCACGGTTCCCATCCCGAAGGTACGCTGCAAGCGTCTTCTGTCATGCTGTCGCCCTATTCGGATCATCACAACGCTAGTGGATGTAGTCCTCCGCAAATGGTAAGTCTGTCGAGGAATGTACCATATACCGCATATTAGGTTGGCTATCAGGCTAGAATTAGTAACCAGGCTTGGAAGTGCTTCATTCACAAACAATGCCGTCTCATCATACGATGTAGTTCATTCCTTTTAAATGTTTGCAGTCATATTTCAAATAAGCACTAATGTTTACCATCAACTCAAATCTTTTATGTAAATTCGTTTCTTCTTGTATGCTTCCTTAGCTTGTATATTTAAACTACAACTGGCATTGAACAGTAGCGACCTTCATGAATACTTCAATAACATCGAATTGTTGCAATTTAAGGTGCCACATAAAATGGACGCAAATGTCTGTTTGTCTTTAAGTCACTCGAAGTTTGGAACTGAAACTGTTGAAACATTGCGGCCTCTCCCCTACCTTTGATCGGGTAAGATCGAACAATATTTTCACCAGTAAATTTCTTATTTTGTTGAAAAATTTCACTCTCAAATATTTGATTACTTATATTAGTATCGATTAAAAATAATCCACTTGATGCATATCTCTTGTCCTTCGGGGTCATCAGCTTGACCTCTCTAATACGTTCGAAAACTGAATACTTAATGAAATTGAAAATTGCCAAATTTTCAGATGGTTCCACAAAATGGTTGGGCAAATTCGGATCTTGCTGCATTGCACTATGACGATGGGCACTCCTATGCAACAAATACGATCATGGATCCATACAATCAGAATCAATTACACGACATTTATTCACAACAGTATGTCACACAAATGCAGCAGCAGCCAAATCCATACTATAATGTTTGATTTGTTCGTTGGTGTGTTTTAAATCTGTTGTAGTAGCGAAAAAGGTCGATTTGCGCATATCTGGACGTTAATCCACACTCAGGTCGATGTTTAAATAAAATGCGTATGCCCATAAAAGTTAAGTAAAGAACCTGGCTATCTTTTCGAGGTATATGATAGGTAAAATGCGCATACTGGTTTTTGAGTCATAACATTTACGCAGGTATTTCTATTTCCGACATTTCTAAAGGAAATACACGAAAATGACTTATTCGACCACTCTAATGTTATACTTCCATATTTTGTTTTATGCGTTCCATCCTTCGATCTGTGTTCCTTTCCCCTCTTCTAGTGAAAAAAAAGTACCGGGAGTACAAACGTCCGGCTAGAGCAAAAAGTCGAGCCGTAAGCTTGAAGTGTATCGTTTGTTGTTGACGGTGCTCGTTGTTTGCTGCCATTTTTTTTTAATTTTTGTAATCAAATCATCTATGTAAATTTGGCTCAATGGCGTTCCAATGCGATAATCAACCAATTTATGAAATTTTTGAATAAATGTAATCCTATTTACTAATGTCGAAAATATTTCTTCTACTTTTCATTCGTTAGCCACGAAAAGCGCTATATTTAAGAATTGGTTGATTGTCTACAGTGTGAAACTCTGAACAAGTTTAAGATTCTTTTTAAGAGTTTCATTATTTTGGAAATGGCAGTGCCTCCGATTCGGGTCTTTTCTATCTCTTTGTTTTGATTTGCGTTAGCCTATGAATTTTGTTTTTATTTTTATTTTTGTAGCAAAGCGTTTATCGCCTTCTTAGTGCAAATATACAAGTTATTGATCGATATTATTCCTTAAATATTCCATTCATTCAAATGTATACACATAGACGAATGTGCCTTGTAGATTATATTGCTCGCTTATAAGTTCGCCTTGAATGTGAATAAGCTATTGTTCAATACGATTTTTTTATTTTATATTGTTTTTGTTTCTTTTCTCTTTGTCCTCCATAAGTGTGAATCATCATCGTTTACACAGTGTATGCTCTTCAATGATGCTGCAAATTACTGCTCTCTGAAATAATTTTGCCTTCATTAAAAAAAAATTTTTTTTTGCGAATTTAAGATGAAAAAAAGATAGCGATCAAAGGAATTTTTTAATTTTCTTTTTATAAGTATGATCAATTTTTCGTATGTTTCTAGAATTATCTTATAAAGCTGTTTAATATTATCTCGTGGTACTACGTTGAAACACTATGAGAACGATCTAAATACGTTTTTCATAATCGTATATCTGCTACCTTTTGGTCTATCTATACCAGATTTGATAGTGTTCAACGCTTCAGCAGCATCCATTCCAACAGGAGGGGAAGTCGACGCTCGAATATCAAATGCCCTTCCTTGAACTTTTTCATTATTCTTGAATGTATGACAATCGCGAATTGCCATTCCATTTGGAATCGTTAATAAAAATTTAGTTGCGCTATGCGCTTCAGAAATTTTACTTCCGGTTCGTTAATTTCTTCTCAGTGAATTTACCATTCAGAAGACAAAATTTAATTCATCATCGGTTGCATGCAAATGACCCGTTGCTTATCGAATTAATGGCTCAGCAAGGTTCTGCAATCCAGGAGTATGGAATTTTCGTTGTTAATGATGACGGGATGATGCGTGCTCACTCGTTCGCTGATTAGAGAGGATTTCGCCTTGAATTCTTGCTTGTACTTGAAGAGTTAAGGGGTGAATTTTGGATTAAGGAGTCAATTTGGAGCCAGTTGTAGATTGAGGAGTCAGTCAATCGTTGATTCATATCATCATTAGATGCAGCAAATGTTCAGCTTCTGTGGTTAACTGCAATGCATTTCAGCAAAATAAGCGTCTCTGACGATGAAATCACGGTTTGCGTTAGATACTCACAAACACCGTAAGTTGAGCAAAATTTTTCAAATATTTTATAGAATATTTTCCACGCCTATTTGATGTATTGCATGAGAAATGTGTTACAAAAACATCTCCCCTTCTAGGGTATTAGTACAATGAGAAGCAATATTGGAGAAAGTTTCTGTGACCATAAAATATCAAGATCGAAATCCTGGAAGCGATTCTCAGAAAATATTGATCTCGAAACTAGAACTAATTTCTTCCATAAATTTCATTCGAGACCTTAGAATGTGGATCTTGAAATATACGAATAAATTGATAGTTGTGATGTCCGCAACTTTTTTCTATTGTGAAGCAAAAATTAAAAAAAAAAAATCTGAAAAAGTTGCAAGCAATTGAGCATAAATTTCACTGGCAGATTTTTCTTTCTTCTAGATTTCTTTTTTGCCCGGATATAGAGTTAAATAATGGACAGAGTAATCGACTCACAAAAATAATATATTGCCAGAAACTGATTTAATAGAAATTTGATAGGTTGTTACCTCATAAAGCAACACAAGCTGATATTGATATAGGAATTGCAAATTTGAGGATTAGATTGTTGAGAGAATTATGTATGCATCACAATACGTTTTTTTATGAAAACCCACCATATCATATCACTGTTGTGACCAACTAAAATGCTATCAACCATAAAATATTCATCATTTTTGCATCGTTATAGCTTCTTATAAACAATCGTATAAAAGCTGAAAGCATTAAACATGCTTAATGAAACAGCAATTGTATATGGTGATACAAATTTTTATTCATTTTTACTTATTCAGTTATTCATTTTAGTGTCCCGAAGTGGAGAAACATACAAAAGAATGCAAGCATGAACAGCCAGAACGAGCAAAACATTCGCAGGGCTGTATTTCGGCGAAGAGGATCGGCGATTATGAAACTCTATTTCGCGTACTTTTCTCATTCGATTCTGAAGATCGTCGAAATTATATGAGGCAAACTTTTTCAATTTTTATTTTTTGTTTTATATAATCGCATAATTTTTTTCACTTATTTTAATAACTATATAAAAATATATTATTTGTTACTGAACTCTACAATGGTTTGTGCGTTGATAGGAGATATGCTGCAATATCTTTTTTATGCATACTTCTACACTTTTAAGTTTTCTTCATATGCATAGAGAGGTAATACTGAGCTTTCTATTCAAAAAATGGTTTTTTTGTCTTTAGTAGTCGATGGTGTAAACCTCACTTTCGAAATGATAAACGGTTGAAAATAAAAGGGTGATCATAGCATTAGGACAATTGAAATCACAAACATATTTCGAAAGCCAAAACTAAACCTATACCTTCACCCAGTTAGCACATATTTATTTAATACTTAATCATCGCCATGACGCTTGTATGTATAGCTGTTACCCATACCTGCTAATGTCCTATGGAATATAGTATCGAATGCCATTTCTTACTGTACCATGTTATTTCTTCCTCAGGCGCAGAGTAGTAGTTGAAATTTGAGTATAAAAATTTACTTTACTGCTCTTTTCTTTGGATCCTTATGGATATAAGTTCATCTCAAAAAGTTGGATAAATCGTTAGCTGCCGGACTTACAAGAACGGTGAAAATGATATTCCAATTTCGTTGCAAAACGATCACAAATGACTAAATAAGAGGAAGAAGTCAGTGAAAGAAGCGTGAATAGTTTATGGATCATATAGTGAAAATAGGCATTAGATAGATACTTGTTTGTATTAGATAGATCACTTGTTCGCGTCGTTTTGCAACAGTAATGACACTATGTTATTGGCAATTGATTCGTATGTTCTACGCTTATTCGCCAACATACCCACTTAACAACGATCCGTTTACAACGTCATAACGCATACTTGTTTTTCGCTTTTGAAATGTTTTATGAAAAGTGCTTTTTATTTTGTTTTGTTTTTTTTTTTGAAAGCGCATAAGGTTGGAACTCGATATTTACTATTAGAGGAGAATAATGGTCGAATGTTGAACTACCTTGGCAATTATGAAAATTATTAAATAAACTTTGAGAAATTTGATCGAATTTTTGAAGCGTTATTAATAACATCAATTTTCACATCTCCCACCCCGCTCCCCTATAATTTAACTAGTATATGATAGCAGATAAAACGTGAATATCAAATAAATTACTAAGTATGTTTCATGAAGTGTTAATCTACTACTATCAGCGTCTAATATTCAATGGAGTGGAGATGAATTTTCCCAGTTATTGTTTACATTCTTCTACTAATTTGTTCATGAATGCGTTTTTTTCTTAGCCAATAAAGGTATTGAACTGCGAAATCGATTTTTTATGATATAAATTCGTTTAACCTCATAGAATATTACTCTTGGGAAATTGAAGAGAATTTTTCGCAGGTCTATGCTCTTATTAATCATTACAGCCTAAAGGCGTTGAGAATAATTGAAAATAAAGATTCTACCTTGTTAACTTTAATGCCTGTTGATATAATTAAACTTGTGGACTGTTGATAAGGTTGTTAATTTCGGAAGGTGAATTAACTAGTGATAAACTAGTGATAAACGAGTTATCTCTGGTATACCTAGTAGCAATTAATTCGCACTTCATGATATGGAATGCAAATATTGATCAACTGCTGCCGGATTCTTCTTAAACATTTTAGCAGCCGATCGTAGAGAATCAACAGATCAGATCTTCTGCTGATAAATGAAAGAAAGTGGAAAGGCAATCACAACCCGGGGGGTCATAATACTCCGCGCGGCTGACATTTAATCTGTGCGCATGCGTTGTGTGAGGGTTTATAAATACTTCTATTGATCGGTTTCTCTTCGATTGTTCTCGATTGCTTTGCCTTCTCTTCATTTCTTTTACGATTTATCATCATTTTCGCTGAATGCAGTTTTTTCTTCACTAAATTCTCAATTTTTAAAATTAAACTATTGATTTTATTTATTATCCATTTTAAGTTTTACTACTATTTTATGCCTTTTTTAAATATCCACTCAATTATTTTCACTATCAGTTTACGTCATTTCGAATGTTTCAGATTTCTAGAGTTTCATGGAAACTGTTTGCTGAGTTTATCAATTTTTGTCCGGGTATTGCTTTCTAATATGTCACTTCTGTCAGTTCGTTGGCTCTAATTTTAGTGTAGTACTGATGCTAATTCTTTAGCACTTAACAGGATTTTAGATTTGTCCATATTTGTCCAAATTTGTCCAGATTTGCCCCCAAACTTGTCATTCATGTTATGCGTCTTCACTAACTTTCCAGAGTTTTTTGCATTCCTTTATTGCAATATATTTGCCATCATCACATCTCCTCTATATTTCAAGTGAACACAACATATAAACAATTAAAAAACGATCACTTTTTCGAACTTTTATTTTGATACTTTCATAATTAAAAATAAGTTGTTGGCTTATCTTAAAATGTAGCAAATTGCTTTTCATATCGATTATTTGTTGCGTTAAGAAAGGTGAATTTTGTTCATTCCTCTATGATCAATAGAAATGAGCTTATTTTCTTATAGAGGTTAGGTGCGTTTTTTCGATCTAAATTCAGATTTCCTCAAAAATCTTGCGGAAAAACTCTGAAATTTTCTCAAATTCATTCGTAATAAAGAGTCTCAACATTTTTATAGATTATCGCATTTCGCTGGAAAAAATCCAGAAAATAAGTGACAGCATCTTATGCGATAGTATAACATATAACGCCTAATCGAATTTTTTAGAGAACTAACAAGCCACTTTTTCTGAAAAAAAAAAGTAAAAGTGCAGAAAAGAGAAATAAGAAGAGATAAAAAAAGAAGAGCTTGTACTTTATAAATCACACTAGTTAGGTAAATCAATTTATTTCAAAAGCCTGTCGTATATCACTCCATCGATCAAAACGTAAACATCAAAGCTCTTCTCTATTTAAAAAAGAAAAGAAATAGAAATAAGTATCTAATGGTGAAGAAGCGTATTAGACTAGTTAGCACGATCGGCACGTTTGCATTGCACTCACCTCAACAACAGGTTTCTTAAATTCCCAAGAGCAGTTAGACGTATTTAATAATGCCATCATATTTCAATGATACCAACCACTGATGCAATTCATCCACAAAAAATCAACGTTTTTTTAATGGTCCAATTCGTGCAAAATGAAAACTAAAGTGATGTAAAATGCTTATAAATTTCTAGCCTTTTTAAATGTTTATAATCGCGATTTGAAGCTGTGAAACAGATCAACCGACAAATACGTCACAGCAAATATATGCTTATAATGCACTATCGTAGAGCAATTGAAAAACACGAACCAAGTAAAGTATATTGGAATGAAATATAGAGGTGTACTTTCGGGGTAATTGAATCTAGGTTGATTTGCGTTTCATTTAAAATTGCTCAATGAGGTGAGGGAGTTTCTATGAATTCGTTTGCAAAGATAGACTAGTTTGTTTGAGCTTAAACGACAGCTCCAAATTTGGGAAGTAATTTTCGTCAAATGACCTAGACTTTAATGCGAGTTCTAACCCTTTGAAAATTTACCCACCCTCCACCCTAACAAAAGAGAAACATACGTTTATTTCATAGAGTGGAATGGGTCCGGAAAATATTTTCTCGATGTGGGATGAAATGATCAATTGCTTGGAGAGTTTTTCTCGAATCCAGAAATTTTTCTGAAGTATTGGAAATTTTCATTGTTCTCAACCAAATAAAAAGCTGTATTATAAAAAGTGCTTATGATCGATGCAGAATATTTTAAGTCAACTTTTGAATATGTGAAAGAAAAAGTTGCAGTTTTTTTATGCGGATTAATTCGTTTGGATGTGAAACTGCTGCCTGAAAAATAATTTTTTCTTTTTTTTTTTGGTATATCGATGAAATGGTTGCACATTAGGGAAAAGAAAATTTCGCTTTAGAAATTTTATTCGTGATGTTGAGAATCGTGCATTTATAGGCAATCATTGCATCAAATTTACTATGAAAGATTCTCTTATATATTCACTTTTTAAGTGATGCCAAAAATCCAGAGAAAAGTTCTAACTTTATCATAAATTTTCCTTAAAATTTTCAGAAAAAAAAAACCGGATGTGCTGTGATGAAGCGGGCTAAAAATTAACATTCCATTTGGAGATCTAAAAACCGGTTTTTCACTCTTAATACGACATCTAAACTATAGTTTATCAAATTTTCGGCGAAAATTTTGTGCCATGAAAAGATATTCATAGTAATCAATCAATCCATCAGGTCTTCTTAGGTGGCATCATCTCGACATCTAGTTTTCAATAAAGTGTAAAAAATCGCAAAAATTTTTTCGCACTTTTTTACAAATGGATTTGGAAATTTTTACGAGTTTATTGCAAGAATTTTCAACAAAATTCATAAAAAAGAATGCAGAGTTTTCAACTGGGAGTTCAAAGGTGCATAAAATAAATAACTACTCAGCTTTGACGAAAATTTTCTCCTAATCGATATGATCGACGCCAAAGTAAGATTGACAGGTGATGGGGTACAAGGTGATAGGAATATTGCATGCAGCGATTTTTGAAGGAGGATTTCGAGTTGTTGGGGATATTTTGTTGAATGTTTTGAAAGAACAAAATTTTAGATCCCTTTGAATGAGGCAACTACGTAGGAAAATATTATCAACAATCGTTTAAATGGAATGTAGGCAAATCATTATATACGATATTTCAATGAGAACATTTTAAAGATTTTTCGCTTAAGCTGCTTACATCCACAAAACGCTTTTCTATCGATTACATATCTATACTTTAAGCTTCGGGAAAATACATACGAGATATTCTACAATTCTCACCACTAAAAAGGGATTTCAAATTAGAAAGAACTCATAGTTGAAATAGAACAGAAATGCTGCTGTGATGAATTACGAACGAGATAATTCATTTCTATTCATATGAAGAGATTTTCCTAAATTTGGCATTTCTTTAATTTTTTTTTACAAACTCCAAGGCGATATTTTAAATTTGCGCTATACCTCAGCAATCTGTGCTTTGCAGTCGCATGCTTTCGGTTTTTTCTAAGCATCCCGTAGCGGCAGTAAGTTCTAAGGTTGGATCTTCTTGGTTAATCAACCTTTTGTTTCAAGGTTTTTTTTTTGTTCAACAGAGCACCGGAATACTGCTACAGCATGATAATATTAGAATTCTGATGTCGATACGTTCCATATGCCAGAACTCAAATTTTCCGAGAATGCTGAAAATGTGGATTGGAATTAAAATTGAGCTTGAGATAAAGAAGCAGTCTTGAAGGAAGTTAGAGATACTGAAAAATGTCTGAAATGTACATATATTTTACAGTTATTCGAGACGCATTTAGCAAAGAATCGAATTGGAAAAGCGAATCTTTTGTGTAAAATTGTATGGAAGAAAGATTCGTTTCAATATGGTTTTATTTTTGCGTTATATTTTCTTATTCGTTTGGCATTCTCTGAAACGATTCGTTGTAATGAACGAAATTATAGAGTCACATTTCAGTGACAGCCATCTGGCACGATTTCTAAATTGTTTGATTTGTTTCCGGTTGAAATATTAGAAGCTTTATGCAGTTTATACAGAGGAGAGATGTTTGAAATGCACTCGTTCAGATGTACTATCAACAGCATTCTTTGTTTCAACAAATGGGGGCGGTTGTCGCGTCATTGTTTGTCACTATCTTTCATTTCGGCAAATTTTACTTGGTTCCATTCGACCATTCATCTTTACTTTGCATTCCTCTATGTACTGTTTACATTTCTAGTTTTTGTTTTTTTTTTCGATGTCCATGACGTCATTCATGAAAGTGCATCAAAATTTTTGCAAAGAGCACATCTACGTCAATATGTCGCAAGTTCAGAGAATACTTTCCGGAAGAACGGCTGGTAGAAAGAATAGTTTGTGATCATTTTGTAGATTGGAACTGCTAATATGGAACTCAACCGGCATCTTTAAATAAAATTCAACTCGGAAAGAGGAAAACGACCAAGGAGATTTTTGAAAAAAAAAAATTACATTTAAGAGAGAAGACAAAGAAATTTGGTTAAAAACAACAAAAATTCATCAACTAAATTAGGGTTTTGTCAAGAAAAAAAAATTTAAAAGTGGAGGAAGGCTGGGTTATATCGTATCATCTTTTGCAACATCAGTGGTTTAAATCATTTCAAGCGTTTTATTCTTATTTTAATATTTAAGCTGTTTTATTTATTTTATCAAATTTTAACAATTATAAAATTACTCAGTTGAAATAACGAAAGTATGTTAAGTGCAAAATGAGACACTGAAATATCTTTATACCATTTTGTGATTCATCAAACCAACATTTTCAGCAGCACTATCAACAATGTATACAATACGGCTAGAATGAGGGAATTCTTCTATGAGAGTGCCATCTGCAATAAACATTCTCTCAGCGGTGTCACCTTCCCCCTCTCTGCCGTTCCGCCTCCCTCATCTAGATTCATGATTCGATCGTGCTCTTCGTTTCACTCCACCAAATTTTGGAGCTGGTCTTTAGCTTTCCTTTGATTTTCTTTTTTTTTTTCACGATTAAATTTTTTTTTCAATTACCTCGTTAGTTTTCATTTCGAATAAATCCTCTCAGTTTACTCTACATTCATCCTTCAAAAAATATCTTGCCAATTATATTGTAGAACATGACATCTTCATTTACGATCATAGCATTCCTCAATTTCTTTTTTTTTTTTCAAAAAAATTTTCACTCATTTTTCTCTTTTCCCTACCAAAGATAACACTGGTAAATATATGTTTAATTCTGTTGAATTTTGCTAAATTCTAAAAGCTCGTTATATAAACGTTATGCTTATATCTATGCACTTATGTGAAAATGTTTTCTTAATCATATTTTCTCAGAATTATGTTCTATTTCTATCTCTAATCCACCATTGAATCATACGCATACTATTTCACATATTTTTCTTGTCAAAAATCAAACAATATAATACTATCTCTAATTCATCTGATGATATAACTACACATTTTCTTAATAATTATAATAATAAATAAATTAACTATAATAAAAAGTAAATTTTTATAACTACAATAAATTTTCACTCTTCCAAATACACTGTAGTACGTGTAAAATTTATTGCAACATAAATTTTCGATTGCTTTCAAGCGTCAGTAATCGCCAAAGAAGGTGATGAATATTGTTGAAATTGCAACTATTTTTCTGCTATGAGTTATACTCTTGAAAATTCATTTTTGTAACTTTTGTGATTTACCAGTGTTGGCGTATATAAGGAGAGGGAGAGAAAATCGGAGAGTCGATTTACTCAACACTGGCAACGGAAAAGTTGGACCATCGTCCACCACTCTCTCTTCCTTCCTTCCCCCCCTCCCCCAGCCCCTTCTAACACCTTAAATTATCTTCTAAATAGGTGTTGTTAATTAGTTATAGCCAGAATCAGTGAATAATTGTTTATTAGAAGAAAATATTCTTTTTTTCTTTCGCCATAACTAAATCTATACGCGTTATTGGTGAAGTCCTAGCAGTTAAAATTTTGTAACGTTGCAGCAATGCTTGAAGAAAGTGCGCTTCATTCGGGTTCATCTTAAAGTGTCAAGCAAGTGCTAATAGCCGCATTCTTATCATAATCAGAATATTTTTTCTTGGATTATTATTTCTAAAAATTTGAAATGTCACAAAAATTATTTAAAATATTTCTTTTTTTTTCTGAATTTTTATTGTTCTCAATTATCATTTTCAGTTCACTTTATTCAGCGCCACTTATGAAGCCGCTATTAATAAGTAACTTTTCATGACAGTAAGCAGAGAGTACGATATGAATTTGTTATTTCATCTATATGATAGTTTATCTGTTTGTATTCACGTCAGTGATTGAATTTAATATCGCTTCCCGTTATTCATATTAACATAGCATATAGTTAAGATCTACGCACAAATATAACAAATCTTGGAAGTTGTTTGTCTTTTTTATCCTTCCTCTTTCTATTTGAATGATAAATATTTTTGGAAATCAGTTATAATGCGAGAGAAAATTTTATGAAAAATAAATAATGGTTAATAAATAATTTGTGATCGAAAAATCATGAGATCTTTCAACAAAAAAATAATTTCCTTTCAAATAAAAATTCAATTTTGTAAAAGCGAAATCAAGTGAAAAATCCTTAAAGAATTCTATTTGATTAAATGTGTTGTTTTCTTTCACTCTCTGCATGAATTTCTTTGTGAAAATTCACGCTTATGATCTATAATCAAAAATTGATAAGAATAAATATAAACCACCTCTTCATTAATTCTCTTCATAGGCAATTTTGATGGCTTATTTTTCATTTTATTTTTATTTTTTTTTATAAACGCCTTCCAATGAACTAGTCAATCCTCACTTTTTCATGTTTGGTATCGAAGAAACCTAATTGTGGAATGCCTTTCTGCATCCACAAATATGCATAGACAAGATATCTCCAAATGCACTTTGCCAATGCTTCGAAAATGCGCAGTAAGTAAAGATTATGTTTTACCTCTCAACCAGCTAGAGTCGATCAACCAAAGTAAATACAAATCGTTCGAAAGTAATACGATTTCAAAGCATAAAAGCAGCCTAACCCCGACTGCCTTCTGTAAAGCTTTGCTTGCGTTGATGAATAATATCAGCGATGGCATAGATAAACTTTTTTAAGCTATGATTAGTATAAAACACACAACACTTAGAATCCCCTACTCTTTGGCAGTGAGGTGGTGCAATAATTTTCATCTTCACTGAGCCGTTTATTTCGTCAGTGGCAACCGCATTAATAGCCTTTCCATCAGCAATTTTCTGTGAATAAAACAGCGGAAAATCGACAGTAAGATTTGTTAGTAATATTTTTTCATTTTGCGACTAAGTTATCATAAAATTCACAAATCAAATTTATTTTGCCTTTGTTATTGCAAAGGTTATTGTTAACTTTTATCGTTTATTAAAGAAACGCGTTTTTAGAATGTATCTAATTTTGCCATTTTAATCGACGTTTGCTGAAGAGATTTGAAAGCGAAATCGTCTATCATACAATTTTTCATCCTTCTTTTTCGTCTATTTATTTTTCGACTGCATCGGGTAGATGATTAGCTTAACGTGCTATTTTCCAATTTTCATTTCCCAAACGAGTAATTAATGAACCATGCAAGTCGTTGTTCGCGATATTTTTCAATCAGAATCACCATGCAATTTATTTTGCATCATGCTATTCTTTTTTACACACTAACTGTGCAGTTTTCTAATTTTCCATCAAAGAAAATGCAATTCTTATTGGCTTTGTTGGCAAAAAAAAATGTAGAAAAATGTGAAAAAATTGAGCATAAAAATGTAGAAAATAAAAATGTTAACAAACGGGAAATATTCTTATGCAATCACTATTGTTTTCTTTTCTTTTCTTTCCTTTTCTTTTCTTTTCTTTTTTTTTTTTGCAATTCCAATATTTATCGCGTAGTTTGCGTTTTTTTTTGTGTGTGTGTGTGTTTTTTGCAAACGTTTGTGTGCACCTGTTTATAACGCTTCGGCATCAACTCGTATGCGATGATGTAAGGTGTCTCGGAATTTGTTGAGGATAATCGTAAGTATTTCTTATCAAATCAAACTGCCTCTAATTTTATAGTCAATCATGATTTCTAAAAAACTATTGCAATTTTTCCACTGTTTCAATGACCAGATTTCGAATTATTCGTAATAATAAGCAATAGTAGGCGATTAATCGAATTTCAATTGGGATAATGAAAATTTGACAGCCTATTTGGCAGCGTTCCAAGTGAATTTCGATCTGATTTTCCATTTTTTTTCATTTCTAAACAAAAGTAGTCTTTTATGGATTGCTTACTGTTGATAAATGACCGAATTTAATAAATTCTGTCGTCTGTAGTCGAAATTCTGTATCTTCGTTTGCTAATCGACCGCCAATTTAAAATGTTTTTGGCTTAAGCCAAATTTCCGTTATAATCGAGTGTTTTCTGTCGATTACCGACCGACTTTCACCTTTCTATGAGAACGGTATTTTTTAGGAATTAAATCATCCAAAGTTGCAAGTGAAACCTCTCTACAAATTCAACCATCGGAAATTTAAAGAATTGTATATGTGCCAAATTTGTTCCGCTCTGGGTTGTGGTCAGCGGGCAACCCATTTTCCTATAGCATTTGATAGTTGGGAATATGATTTGAAAGAAGAAAATTATTCTACCAGCAAAAGTATTATTTCCACTTCAACATATTCTATAAAATAAAATATTGGGGCGAAAAAAAAAGTGCCACGTAGAAAAGATTTAGGTGGCGATGGGTACTTATATGAGAGGAATGATAGATGCGGGGAAAAAAATTATTAACAACGAGACGCTTTTAGATAGTTTTCATCATACAGGTGAGCCAATCCAGCATTTTTTTCGGACCATGATGGTAATTTTAATTTTTGTTTGCAAATAATTTTTCGTCCATAAGCCATTTTGACCAATTTACCTATTTTACCTGTTCACCTATTTTTAGCAAAAAAATTACCCATTTTGCCTATTTACCTATTTTTAGCAAAAAAATTTACCTATTTTACCTATTTACCTATTTTTAGCAAAAAAATAAACCTATTTTGTCTCCTGTTCTTAGCAAAAAAAAAATTACCTATTTTACCTATTTACCTATTTTTAGCGAAAAAAAAAGTGTTGTTTGCATAACTCTAAAAGTCAGTTATTTCTGTAGGTTTGGCATTAAATAAGTATTTCTATATATCATACTACGATTTCTTTGACCATATATGTGAAGATTTATTGACTGTGGCTCTTCAATACTGTGTTTCTCAACAGAGCATTTATTTAAGTAATTTTACATCATAATATTATATTATCCTATGTATTCTACATTCCATTTTCCATCCATGTATTTGTTTTACTTGTAACGGAACTTCAGTTTTGTATTAGTACTACTATTCTCTTCCAGTATTTCGTATTAATATTTTGTCTTGAGAATGTTTTAGTGAACTTCAAATGTTATTCATATTGCTTAGATAGGTCTAGTATTAAACACAGATCAAATAAATATTGCTCTACGTGTGACCACTATTGGCGCGAAGTCATCAACATCTGCACTCAGATTTATCGATTATCAACCATCATTGCTCATTTCTTTCGACTTCGAAGTTAGTCTTTTTTGGTTGCAATCGTTGTTCCATATCTAATTGTCATTGTTTTAGAGCTCTTCAGTTGCATTCACAGCTCTTTGAATGGGACAGTTATTTGGTTTTGCCATCTTAGACTGCCTTAGTCTGTGTGTTGGATTCATTAGCTGGAAATTATGCAGTACTTTTTATCCAAGGTAAATTACTCAGGTAAACAACCCATCATTCTCTNACGCCATTCAGGGAGATAAAGCCTCACATTTCTCTTCTCTATTCGTCGGACATCGTATTTAAATATGCAAATATTTTATATTTTATTTATTGCATTATTTTTGAATTATTATGCGCAGTTCATGGTCTCTAAAGTGTTTCACCAACTAAATTTTAATAATCAAATTTTGTGATTTCAATTGTTCCCATCAGTTCATTTCTTGAGGACGACCATTGATAAAAATTTTTTAAATATTCGAAGTGAACTAAAACATTCGTTGTGCCTTTTTACGCATTTCTATATTCCTTCACGAATTTTACCCAAAATTCTGCGTTAACGCTAGAATATATATTTTATCGCCAGAAGCAATTTGACTGAACATCGAGGATATGTGCATCTAATCCATCTACTAGAATGCAAGCACAACATCAATCCTAGAACCTAAAGCGCATTTTTCATATTTGTAACTAAACAGAGAGGAGTGCGAAACAAAATTAGCAAAAACGAAATATGAAGCAAACATATATGAGAGCATAATAAACCACATTTCGAGCATAAGGCATCACATTGTATGTCTCGTCACATTTATTATCTTCTTCTTTTATATGGAATGCTTTTGACGATATAGCGCCAATAACAAAAACCCATATATGTTAATTTATGTGCTAATTTTGCTCATAAAAATTGTCTTTCAAATTGAAATTCCAACTATAGGTGGGCAATCTTAAAATTTTCGTCAATTAGAGTTTTCACGGTTACTAAATCTTACAGCTGCATTGCCGTTTCTCAGTGCACAATATGCTTCAATCGTTTCTGCTCTTATAGTTGTATACATATAGCATTTGCCACATGTTTTTCCATCTGCTTGCTGTGAATGCGTACAATTTCTTCAACGTAGTCTAAGCATATTTCTTCTAATGCGGTAAAACAACGCGCCGAATTTGCTATAAGAAAATCTATTAAGAAGGATGCCAAAGAGGTTGCTGTATATGTGTTTTTGCATTTCGGCGTGTTGATGAAAGAGATTTGCAATTTACCTGTATGAAATTAAATATACAAAACGATGCTTTAATGCCTCAATTGATTTGGAAGCATATAAAAGTCTTTCACGAAAAGTTCGTTTTTTCTATGACTCGAATAGAGTAAATGAAAATCCATTCTGTTTGAAATGTATGTAAATTTTTATCGCCATTAGATGCCTATAGCTGTGTTTGGGATTGATAGATTGAATTGATATATGTTGTAGGAAGCAATCCCATTGAACGCATTATAGAACTAAGTTTCATAAAGGCAGTTTCAGTAGTTTTCTGGCCGCAGACATATATATATATATATATATATATATATATATATATACTCGTTGAGGCAAAGTCATTATAACGCCTCTCTGTAAGTTTACATCATCATAAAAGGGGTCATGTTTGATGCCTGCCTTATAAATATATGAGGTACCCAGTGAGCTCATGGTTTATGCTAACTAAAGTTTATAGTTACACATTTCTTATGCTGTCGTTTTTAGCGTATGCTCTAATATTCTGTCAAATTCCCTACGTGAATTTAGAATACCACACCGGAAAGGTTGAACAAATATTCAGTATAAAGCTGAGTAGGGCCTCTTTCAGTTTATATTCTGCGAGGTTATATATGGCTCGCTAGTAAAGTTCATTGGAGTATTTCATTTGATTTGCAGTGAAATTTTTAAAATATAAGACACGAGTGATGTACGTATTTTGATTTTTGAGAAGTGAAGAGCTCGCATTCATGTGTATGTGTCCATCGTAAGCGAAACACATAGATAGATAAGGATCACTTTTAGGGGTTTGTCTTCTCTTGTCTCGTTCGATGAGTCGACGTCGTTGAGATCATCAACACGGTGCGCTTACCTACATCCACCATGCGTGCGCACTTCGTTCTCACGTTTGCCGTCACCCTTATCGCCACCACTAAACAGTAAATCTTTTGTGATTTGAAGTATTGATGTGAGGCATTATATCATCATATATATATATATTTACGAAGGTGTATTCTATAAATGCTTCACTATTAATTGTGAAATGTAGTTTACGTGGTTAATTTCTTTCTCCTCCCACTTCCCTTCTATTTTTCATGGAGCATTCAGGAAACGCTGGAATGAAGTGACGATCACTGTCGAACAACATTTCGAGACTATTTCGCTCGTCTTTATTCAAAAATTTTACGTTACGCCTATTAAAAAACATGAAAATATTTGACATGATTGCCTATCTTGTTACGAATATTCTTCAACCTAATTTATTGCTTTAATATGAAAGTTCTTCGTTCACTTTGCGTATCTTAATTTATTACATTTCATATCGTTTCGGCAACTATAACAAAGAATTTGTAAAAACCGAAATTTCTGATGCTTGCAGGAATGCTGAAAAAATGTTGTGCCCTAGCATCGTTCCTCAAAATTCCCCGCTATGAAAAATTGCGCTCAACTCCTGATCTCTCTAATCGCTTCCACAGCACTGAAAGAATGCGTGCTGATTAGTTCTACGAGAATGGCAGTTGATAATTTGTGTGTCATTCGTATAAAAACTGCTTATATTAACAGATAAATTATTTACTCTCTAAAAACATGATCCGTCGACGCTGCTTCTTATAAGGCTAAAAGTCTTTCACCTAAATTTGCTGAAGTATCGTAGACTGAAATTTAATTTTACTCTTTGCCAATGATTTGCATATGGTTTTATTCCGTTTTCAGAAATGTTGTTCACTTTGTATTTCCCCCTAATTGATGTTTTCATCAAATTCAGGTTGTAAAAAGTTTTGCACCATAAGCAATATGTTATAAATTTTCTCGTTTCATATGGTAGGTCTGTGAAGTATGCTTTCTGACGCTGTCATTAGTACTTCTATTTTCTTACCCTTGCAAGCACCAATTGATTCTCGTCGATCTCTTAATATTGTTGCCAATCTGGCGTACGGAACCCCGAATTATTTCCCGTATTATTGTTGTTCAAGTTTTTATGAGCGAAGTTTCTGTTGGATGCTCCTTTATTTTAGTTTCTTCTTTGTTCTTGTCTATGCACCCACATAAAGAGATCAAAATTTTAAGAAAGCAGAGTCATTTACATATTTTAATTGAAAATTCTGTCGTTTTTTTTGTAGGGTAGACAATCAGGATGCTTTTTGGCGGCTTTTCTTGGTTAGTTGAAGCATCGGAAAAATTGTTTGTGACATCAGGCATCAGACATTTGGCCCATCTGGATGGAGGAAGGGAGGAGAGCGAAAGGGGAGGTTTCTCATGGTTCAATACTTTTTCTGGAGATCGCCCGCCTTTTTTTAAATTTGGCGCTCTCGACTCAAATGTGCCAATTAGTCCGCAGAGACCTTGGGAGGTCTCATAGAAAAGAGCGTGTCTTGTACGGATATTCTGTCAGAGGTATATGTAGTTTTTCGCTTTTTATAAAACATTTCCTCTGCGTCATAAGGTGTAGGAGCCTACCAAGGGAAACCTTATAAATACTGTTTCCTGTATGCCGATTTCCAAGCCATTTTTGCGAACCATGCTCTTGGAATACCGATAGACCGGAATTTGCTTGAGAAATACTGCAAATATTTCTTATATGCAAAATTTCTTAAGATGTAAGTAAATTTCTTCTTGAAACACTTCACTAAAATATTTCACGTGAACTATATTAAAATGGCATTATTAATGGAGAAAACATGGAGATTCTTCTAGAGAACTGCTGTACGAAAGTTTAGTTTTCACGTATAATATTAGAAAAATTAGCTAAGAAAATGAAGAATAAATTCATTGGAATTCAAGCAGCCTGATAACCGTTTTCATTCTACTGTAAACCTCAGTACGACATTGAGACAAATGTTCAACTTTCGAACTGTTCTCATTGATCCTTAGTATAGTCAGAGTAGAGTATTTTGTCATTACAGTATTTCGAATGTGTCTCATCATTAGTATAAAGGCAGGATTATTCCATCTTGAAATATACTACCTGCTAAGATGAATGATTATACTCCAATTATCTTTTTCAAAATTTCCATTAAAATACTTGCGCCATCTATGTTTTTGGAATGCTTGAAAATTCCCCTGCATTCACTTTTTCCTGTCCCATTTGCGATGTTTATCTATCTTTGATTTTTACCTTTATTTTTATCTCTGCAAGTAATATGCATGAGTACACATTGTTTCATCGTTTTTGTTTTTCTTTAATCATTTTTCAAAAAGCGCTCTCTCTTTATCTTCTATGCTATTTCATTTCGATACTATTCACGTGTGGCACAGCATTTTTTGTTTTTTTGAAATTGAATGTATATATTTCTGCTATAGTTACAAATAACACCCAGCATTTCAACGTTATCTCTGTGCAGCTAAGCGTTATGCGAATAAATTATCAATGCTGACTTTTCCGAAAGTTTTAAATTCTAATTTTCCTTCATTTATATTTTATTTTGCGCAGAATACTGTTTTTTTTTTTCGTTTTTACTGACTTCGTCGCTCCACTTTATCAAATATAATGGACGATCTTGTCGTCGTCAAGCTTTAAGGAACAATCCTCAGCATTTTCATCGCCGCCGTGGATATAGGCCGCAAAATATCTGGGAAAACCTTATGCGATGATTAGAATCGGTTTTATTTCGAATGGATATTTTCCTAAAATGTTTCGAATCTCTTATCAAGCAAAGAGATGCGTATATTGCATGGGATATCGTTTTAATGTCTTAAAAGTGGACATTTCTTCGAATCTTTCATAGAAATCCATGGAGAAATTCAAATGAACTATCATTTAGCACAACAAATCTTGTTGTACTATAAAATTCCTTAATACGTTACCGAAATCGTTATTTCTTATATAGGGAACCATTGGTGGTAGTGCCAGCCAGCTTTCGATGGAACGCCTCGAATGAGATTCTTCTAACTCCATTGGGTTCCGTTAATCATCTCGTCGATTTACATGTACAAGTCAAGGCGATTGACATCGCAAAAACAATTTATCGACAAAATCTTCAAGCCCGAATTCCAGGTAGATCTTTTTCTTTTGTTTCAATAAAGTGTTTTCTTTTCTTTTTTTTTCTTTTTTTAGAAAAGCGAGACGTGCGATTGCATAGCAGAGATTAAGAAGCAAGCATCTTTTGTTTGTATTTTATTTTATTTTCTGCAACGTTTAAATCTTCAAAATTTATGGAGTTATTACATCAATAGTTTTGTTGCCCATGATTGCAGTATTCAAAAATATTTAAATTTTTTTTAGCAATAAGTAATAATCTCGTTTATTTATATATCTTAAAAATTGCATTCGTTATGAAAACGATCTAGTATCGTTCTCGATGAGGATGCTTATTGCATTACCCTTCCTTGCAGAATAACTGAGAGTGCCAATAGTTCAGCGTTGTTTTGGTAAAAAAATATATATGTATTGATATGAATGAATGATGTTGAAGAGTTTGAATTTATAAAATTATTGGAAATAAATACATCAGAATTGTTGCAGTCGGCTCATCGCAACGATATATCCGTTTTCATCGTTTTTTAAAAGTTTTAAAACTAAATTATGCAGATTTTGGCGCATATGTCCATCCTCAATTGTCACTATACCGTATTATTAGCTATAGGATTATATGATCACTTGAAATATTTGATCACCTCATTTTGTTTAGTGACTGAGCGCTAATCTCTTTCGCATCTAGAATAGGCATTTTATTATTTGTAAAATATTCGTTCTAAGTTGATAGGCTTATTATATACTTTACAGAGCTCATTGTTGCGTATATCGTATACCGTTCTCAATAAGGATGCTTATTGTATTACCTTCAATTAACTTTCCCTTCCTTCATTTAATGAAATAAAACCTCTCTGCAGTTTTGAGGGGAAGGTAGATTTCCCGAGGTAGATTTCCTTCGTTTCAGCTGTAAAATTCAAAAATTATTGCACGAGATGCTCTCAATTCGAGATAAATAGGCGATAGATTGGCTAACGAACGTAACCAGCAAAAAATGCAAATTTTTAGGTTCTACAGTAGCGGTTAAATTTGATGTACCTGGAGGAAGCTCACGATCGAAAAAGTATCATTTGCTAGTGAAGGTAGAAAACGACAAACAATTCGAGGCAACCGTTGTCGGAAGACCCGATGTGAGAACAGTTCGTCTAATCACTGATAAAGTTGTCTATCGACCCGCAGAAAATGGTAATGCTATATTTCATGCTATTCTGATTGTTTTTACCAACTTCGACCAGCTTGATAAACTTGAAAGCGTTCTTTATCTTTGATATTCTGAGTTGTTTAAGTACTGTATGGTGTTACGTGTATGGTGTATGCAACAGTAATTAAGACTTTTGCTGCGCACAATTCCTATATATTTGATAAGATCGCGAAGATTGTTTCATATTTAGTTCACGAATCAGATTTCCATGAATCTAGGAAGAGTTGCCAAACATTGAGGTACACGTGGCTCGGAGAAACACAGCTACGGCCAAGAGTTGCACTGTTATCGTTATAGCACTTCACCTGTCATATGAACAGGATGTTATGTTGCGCTAAAGTGGCACTAATATATTCAACATTTAAGGTTGTTACATTTATGGGCCTATTTTAACTTTCGTTGTGTGTGATAAACTATGGGGACTTTATCATTCCCCCCGTGATTCTTGTCTGTCTTGCTTCCACGAACTTGTCTGTCAGAAGGCTGATCTTTTGCATTGTGTTCCATATTTCTATCTGCTTGACCTATGAGATCTCACCGGAACACAAATTTTCTGCATTAATGGCACTCTGGAGATTTCTGAGCTTCAAAAGCCCCGAGTTCAAACGTCCTCTCTATTTTTTAGGGCCTCCCAGATCATGCGAATCTATTTAAATTTGTATGACATCATGACCGTCTTGTGCACCTCCGATCCGCTGTTTGCACTAATACTACACTAGCATATATTTCTACAAGTATGGTTACCGGGAAAACACTTTACATGGAGCAAGCGTTAAATTATCAATGCTATGACTGCAAACTGATTTACCATGGATCTTACATATTTATGTATTCGATCTCAAGAATGTGCTAAGGCTTGTCACCATTACACAGGTAGGCTACTGGAGTTACTGTTCACTGTACAAGAAAGAGGCCGGGAACGTCTTTCACGATTCCGTGCATAGGTCCCCGTCAAAGTATAAGCAGGTGATCCGTAATAAAAGAAAAAGATTTCGTGTATGTACCAGCGATCGGAAGGATACTTATGCACCAATTTTCATCAGTAGCATTAAAGAAAACTTTCAAATTTTGACTAGACTTGGCGATCGTTGGATAACACTTGGAGCATTCGTAATTCCTTATGTGTTTATTCAGTAGATTTGTGATAGTTGGGGAAGTTGCAGTCGAGTTCTCCTCACTTTTCAGCTCAAACTTTTGTTTTCAGTGAAACATTTGCTTCTTGATATGAACCACTCGAGATGAATAGTGCATATATTTCATGCATTTTCATACTCTTCTTCAAATTTACATACACAATACCTATGCGTATATATTCGTAATGGCAAGTCATGTCTGTGGCAATAGGAGCATTTGAATGTCTGCCTGTTGGGGATTTCCGGCTGAGTATAAAGGGAGTAACCATAAAACGACCATCATCCAAATTGATCCATCATCTTCGATAGCAGTACAAGAACTTCGACAAAAGTGAGAGAGAGGGTTAAGAAAACGTTCAGCATTCTATAAGCTATCGGATGTTTAAGGGGGTTTTCTTCAATAAATTTTCTTTTTCTTTTTCTTTTTCTTTTTTTTTCTTTTTTTTTTTGCAAATAGTGCAAACAACTATGGAAAGAACAGCAATACGAATTGCTACAAGACAGAAGTTTTAGAAATCATTGGTTCGACAACATCCGACTGAATTCGATCCTATCTTTCTTCAGAATCCTTCAGTTGGAGCTTCAAAAAAGACATTGGAGTTCCGAGTTTCTTGAATCATAGTTCATACCCATCTCTATGCGCATCTTATTTTATTGTGAACAAAGCTTGCTTAAAAATTCACTGCACATCACAAAGTGACTTGTTGTGTCGCAACTCGACTAAGAATAAGTTGCTATTTTATTCACTGCATAACTGCAATGAAATTTCCTACGGAAATGGCATATGATTGGCAGTTTTATCTCTTCATTACTTGGCCCACAAAAAAAGTAATTATGTTTAAAGGTACCATCATTGCTATGAGAATATTTCACACAAAAGTTAAAAGAGTCGCTTATCTGAAGGTACTTTGTGGTACCTTAATGATTGCAGTTCTTACGCGATATACTTTAGGTTTTTATACGGTTTACTGTTTGAAGTTGTGCTTAGGAAGTTCTGTGGGTGCAATTTCTACTGCAGTTTTTTCTTATCCAGATATAGTTCACAGATTGCCTATAAATTAGACTTATTATTTGTTGTTCACAAAAATTTATGCCAATCACTCAATCTTGCTCACTTTCCTACTTCATATATTCTCAGTCATGATTGTATTTCCGGCTTACATTTTTAATAATTAATTCGGTTGCACTAAAAAAATAATTTAAGTTATAATTAAAATCGTTTAAAAAATAATAAAATTGGTTTTAATATTTACAAATTTATGTTTCAGTACGTATAAGGGCGCTTCCGATAACAGAAAATGGTTCATTGTATAGCGATGAAATCGAGATCAGTTTAGTGGTGCGTTTTTTCGTTTTTCTCATTTTATTATTTTTATTTTTATTTTCCCACTTCAGCAAGATGTCGCAAAGGCTTCATTCACCTGTCCCCCCACATATTTGAACTCAGTATTCGAACAGAAGTTGTATATGCTTGCATGAACGGTTGTTTTTTCACTCCAAAACTTTTTGTGTTGTTGAAGCTGTCATTTCAAATACCTTCAGGCACCCGAACGAAAGCCTTCAATCAAAAGCCTCGAAGTTTAGAATTTTCGCAAGTGGAAGTTTTGAAGTAATTCTTCACAAATTTCGTTCTGGGGGGGGGGGGGGGGGGGGGGGGGGGGGTTAGAGGGATTGCAACGGTGCCAGAAATTTGTAAGTGTCATGGATTTTATTGGAAGTAGTTGATTTGAGATTTGTTAGTGGGAAATAACTTACGAGGGCATTATATTAACAGGACCAGATACCATCTAATTTTCTGGGAAGACGAAAAATTTCGAAATGTCATGGACTTTATTTTTGATGTAGCGGTGCTCATCGAACTTGACTTTTCAAGGAACGCATTTCTGTACTTTCGATTTTAGGATGAAGCAGAAATTCCGTTTTATTTTTTGAAAATTTATCAAAACATGCAAATTTTTATGCTTGTATTAACGGTAGTGATTATGAATTTTCCATTGAGATGCCTTTAGAAGTGCTTCTCTTTGCGGGGATCGAATAGGATCATCATTTTTTATTACTCTTTGAAGCAATTTTTTAAATGTGATTTTTCTTACTCATCCATCCAGAAATATATCTTCATGTTCAATGGAGAGCATTTTCGAAGTTATTTTTCACATCAGCGATATTCTGCGTTAAAGTCGGCTAATTATTAACTTAACTAACTTCGTATACCCTCCTCATCTAAGGAATATCTCAGCGTCCTTATTTCTCAAATTTTGAGTAAGAATCTCGTAGTCAGCTGGTATTTTCCCAAGTTTCAAGGAAATTTCCTTTCGGAAGGTTTTTTCTTCAAGAGAGAGAAGCGGGTAGGACCTATATTGAAAGCAATATGGTAATTCTAATGGCTTCATATTGAAGTATTTTAAACGCCGACTGCTTTTTCTATCGATGACCTCGTCTGAAAGCAGTATTCCAGCACAGAGCGCAGGAACCTGATGATCATAAATAACATTGGTTGTCGTGAAATGTTCTTTTTGTGCGGCTAACTCCTTACGCTTTTTTGAAGAGATATGGAAGGGAGGGAGAGAGGTGGAAATGGGGGAGGGGGGGGGGAGGAAAGTGTGAACTTCAAGAAGTTTTCATTGTTGGCCAAAGGACATAGACGAAAACTAGCCATCGGAAGACTGAAAACTACTTAGCTCAAAAATTGGTCGACATTTTCTCAAGTAATGACAAAAAGCCTTTTGAGACAGCAATGACGAACAGGACGTGCTATCTGTGATCACGATGCAAAAGTTTTGCAATAGACAATAATAAAAGTATCGTCCAATATCCACTGAGGTGATAGCTATTGTTTCCCTCGAACATATCATTCATCCTTTACACATTTCACGAAGAAATTCGTAACACTCTGAAATTTTTTGGCTATGTAAATGATCTTTCTTCCATTTTGAGGGGATTTGTTGCGATAGTTTTATTGTTCAAAAGAAAGTACAAATTTTAATCTACTCTAATAAAAACCCACATTTTTCCATACTATTGTAAAATAGCACGAAGAGAATCAAGTAAAAAAGCAGGGCATCTTGTGTGGTCAAGGTTTATGAAGGATCTGTAGGTTTTATTCCGTTCATCCAGTTATAAGCAGAGCAAGCGAAAAATTCAGAGCTGTCATTCGTCTTGTTTACACTATGGCTGATCGAAGGTATTTCAACTGCGTCATTTATAGTAAATGAATCAGTGGGGTCTTAATATGCATTTTCTTTAAGGATCAAACGTTTCCTAAATTTTGAAAAACGAGTGAGCAATAACGAGTGTTTGTTGAAATTGCAATGATGTTTAGAATCCCGATGGTTTCGAGCTTATTAAAAAAGTGAAGCGAGCTGAAGGACGTTTTATTGCCACAGAGTTCCAACTTCCTGAACATCTCAATTTTGGCGAATGGAAAGTCATTGCAAGAGCTGTCGGAGATTCATCGCAAAATTCTTTCATCACCTCGTTCGACGTTGAAGACTATGGTAAATTGCATTATTCTATGCTGGATTTTTACAGGCAAATTAAACCAAATATGTAGGGGTAAACCGGCATACTGTTATGAACCAACATACTCGAAAATGCAGATTGGTGTAGAGAGGTGTAATTCGGTAGGATGTGGGTGATTCTATGAGATTCGGAATATTATTTTACCGTTGATATGAATCCCAGCCGGTTTGTAGAATGTTATGACAACCGTTTTATATGTTGTATTAGCATTAGCTTCTTTTTTCTCGCAATTTAAATATATATCTTACAGCTTACTACTTTGACACATAAAAGATATCTATGAACATGGGATAGTTTCAAAAATGTAATGGTAGCTATTTTCGAATTGGGCTTTCCATCCATAGAGAAAGTTTTTGAGTTCAGGTTACAATTAATGAAGTGAATGCTCATGAATCGAAGTATGGCCTCTATCAACGATGCCAAAAAATGAAAAAAAAAACCGACTGAAACCATAAAAATAAGTACAAACAACTCACATGTGAACTTCTTTAATCATAACGACCAACCAACCATTGTCGGCTTTTCGTATCAAGCATACAATAATCGTCTTTGTTTTGTAATTTTGCAGTTGTTTTCTTTGCAATTCAATTGTTTATTTTCATTCATTCTTATCGTAGACAAATAATCAGCAAAAGATGCGACATGTTTAGATTTATTTCTTAATTACGCTTGAATATAATACTTCACACGCTGAGTTAAACTTTTATAATATTATTTGAATAGTTAAATTGAAAAAAAAAATATTCCGTTCTGTAAAAATATCTCTTTGAGACACGGATAATTACCGTAACCTCAATGTATTTCACTAATTCTTAACTCTAGATGAGGTGAATTTATTACTCAATATGACCTATGTTAGTGTTATTGTTAGGGTCAGTTCATTTCCTATATTGTAACTGAGATGCTCCAAAATGGATCAATCCATAAAGGCATAGTATTTGAAGAATGTTTGAAATGATTGGTTTTTGTTCGCTGTATGTATGCAAAGACGTGTCCATATGCACACAATTCTAGCAGCGGTTGAAGCTGAACGCCGTCTTAGGGGTAACGAAGTAAGAGCTGATATATACTTTGCAGCTACCGTAAGTGCAAAGCAGTATATCGATTGTATAGATGATAGTCTGTCTATACTCAAATAACGAAACGAGAATAAAACTCGAGAATATTTCCTCACCTAAATTTCTGCTATATTCAAACGGTGGCATTTTGATAAAACTAGCGCCTGAACTTGTTAGATATATATACAGAAGTTAACGTATACAAAGAGGATTAACGATCAGCATATCAATCCTATCATTTACAACTTCTGAGCTTAACTGATGTTCGTAGGTGTTGTAAGTGATCAGTCGATTTTATGCATTCGCATTGATCACAGTGATTTACTAGAATGGATTAATCAAGACAGTGGAGGTGTTCGTTGAGTTGACGAGGTATTTGTTGAGTTGACAACGGATTCTTAAATTGATACAGTTATAGTATTGCCGCCATATCGTGTATCAGTGACGGCGGTGGAAACCGAACAATGGGATGTGCAATCGATAACTGTCGTTGCGAGGTACGATTTTAATTTTTTTTTTTAAACTTTGAAATTAAAAGAACTTAATGTAACACTTATGTAGGATAGTGAAGTGATTTAACGGAGGGAAGCAGGATATGAAGAAAGTCAATTATTAAGGGGAATAGGATATGGAAAGAGGTAATCTAACAGGTTGCGATGGAAACTCAGCAATTCCATTTTTGTTTAAGAAAAAAGACTCAAGGCTGCAATTTTTATGCTAATCACGTTGAAAATATCTCTGAAATTATTTCCCACATCGTAACCTTTGCAATATATCGCTTTAGATGTAAAAGAAATGGGAAAACACGCTAGAAAGAGAGGCGCAATATGCGCTTTTTCTATCTACTTAACTGATTTGCCAACTCACAAAAGTCTTCTCTAGCAGATTCGTTCTTTTTATCGGATTTGAGTAGAATGAAGTGTATAATACATGCAAGTTTATTAGCACCTTTAAATATATATAAACTCCATTTTGATAGATCAACATGATAGGTAGTTTACGGCTTAATTCTTTAGTGCGCATTACACTAAATTTCGTAATTCCTCGTTCTATTACCTTCAGACAAGCAGACAAACAGACGAGCAGATACGCAATTGTTATTTGAGCGCAGGTGTGGTCTTTCCGTAGTGCGTTTATTGCAAAGTAAACTTTCATAAACGTATAACAATATTATCACTAGAGACATTCATTTATACAGCAGTTTTATTGAAGTTCAGTGAAAAATGCAATTGCTTGTAATAATTACGTACGCTACTTTATCTGCATTACTCACAGCTACCTTGAATATGAGATAGGATCGAGGCGATTTCTTTCTCTTCGTTAATAGGGTGTTCGAAATAATATGAATAGGTGTGTTTCTTTCAGGTATCCACATGGAACGCCCGTTTCGGGTAATATTGTAATACGATGTGAATCAACAAGTCACTCTTCAAAAGAATCAACCCAATATGAAGGATATATTATTGCTGAATCTGAGGTTAGTCGCATGTTAATCAATTATACTTTCCGTTCTTTTCCATTTCAAACCTTTCTCTCATCTTATTTCTTTTTCTCTTAATGCTTATTAAGCTTTCTTCGTTTTTATCGTTTTCTTTAAACTTTTGCATTGAGCTTTCTATATATATGATGTTTGTTTATTTATTTCTATTGGCTATGAGGAAGTAATTTTAAAAATTGAATTTGTGCAAGCGTGCGGTAACAATTGCTTATGGTTTTCTTTATACCATCATTCTCCCTCCCAAAGGCATCGATTTGCCGTAGAGTGATGAATGATGCGTTGAATATTGCACCACTTAAAAAATCTTCAATTTTATTATGCAAATATCGTTAAGTTAATTTGAATAATATTTATTAACACAAAGATCGTTCATTGATATAGACATAATTCTTATACATTCAAGATAATAAGCTGTTTCATTGTACCCGTATTATCGACTTAACAAATGCCACCTATCAGCGTTGCAAAGATAGTAAGTGGCATATGTTTAATCATTAATATATCAAAATATGTTCTCAACAATAATCTCATCGAGAATTGATGGGAATTCTTTTCTTTTGAAATTTCAGTTCGATAATTCTTCCTTATAAATTTGGAATTTCATAGAAATTCCTACAAAAATTGCATATATTCACCAGAATTTTTTACATCATTCACATACATTAATTAATATTATGTGAAAATCTCACAGAAAATTAATTGTCAACCTCATGAAAAAACAAACAAACAAACAAATAAACAAATATACGCCTAAGCACTGCACCCATAGATAATCGGGTTGATAAGGGAATTAACGATAATTAGATCCTCGAGAAGTCGACCACCATGCTCAGAAGCCCATGTGAAAAATTCGAAGCTTATAAAGCGTGAGGTACTGATAATATTATAAGGCAACCAGAGTGCAATATGTGCAGCGATAACGGTTAGCGATATAAGGAAGACACGCGATCGTAATTGACGACGCCAGATAGGTAGCGTTTGTGACCTGCGCAGCACGAACCCATTGCCACTTGTTTTCGTTGCAGTTCGCGACCTCTAAAAAGTCATCTACGCCCCCGTAGAGCTAGAGATAGATCACGATGGTGGCACCTACTCATTGCGAGTGGAATTAAACCCAATATGAAGTTGTACACTCTAGATACCATTTGGTGCCAGTCACGTTCGGATACATCATGTTTGGACCATGGATTGAGAATGGGTTTGATCTAGTTCCTAATGTTTTGATCAGGCCATGCTCCCTTATTTTATTTGCACATTTAATTATCGTATGGAGTTATACCGTATTAGCATTTCGCTGCTTCAGAATGCATGCTCAAAATGCAGATGAATTTTCCTGTGGATAATTTGGCAGCTATTTAGCAAACGTTATCTCGTTACTATCAACACGTCGTCTTTTCTGTTGAAATTTTTTTTCGGTCTCTTTCATTCTCGATCAATTTTATGAGGTGCCCAAGTGGATAAATTCTTTGAAAAGAGCGCCTACCATAAAAATTAAGCGATATTAAGCTCGCATTTTGTTACTTAAAGTTTTGAATAAGTTAGGATTGAACTGGATCGTCGTAAATCAAAAGAGCATTCATAAACTCTTATTGCACCTTGCTAGTAGGCGTAACAACTGTAGCGCGAAACGCTATAACATTGCTGTATGCACTACTTTGCGTAGTCGAGGAACGTTATAACGATTACAGCCCTATACCCGAAAGAAATTGAGCAATTTGGACCGTATGAATCAGTGAACTAACACATCAGCTACGGTTATTTTGATTTCTTTATCAATAGCTACAGGTTTTCTTGAGTTTATCACTATAGCAAATCCTCTCAGCGGTCACATTCGTAACTGCTAGTGGACATACCGTAGTATTGCGTCATACTGGGTATGAATTTACGTTGGTCACTTGCATTCACTTCTACTGACCAATGATTCTTCGCATTTCTATTGAAAAGCAATATTACGCAAATTTTTATGCTTCAAATATGAAATCATATTTGAAAGTAATTTTGCATCCATTCCATCTTGAGCAGCGTGTATGTAAATCACTATTTTGGTTAGTAATTTTTCAGTGCAAGGAAACACAAATAGCGCATGTGCTTTGTTCGCCTTGATGCGCTTTTGTATTATTTTTTTGCTCGTCATGCACAGCCGAATAATGTTTAACACATGACGACGCTTTTTATTGAATCATTAGGTTTGAGTTAAAGAAAGAAAATGGTGGTCTTTTTACTTCTTTGAATTGGTGCAATGTTTACGTCGAAATTTAGCGCTTCTCATGCTAGGTTTTTCTTCAGCAATTGAAGTTACGTGAAAATTCCCAAGTTACACAAGGAAATGTTCATGTTCATGCTTTACCTCCCAACATTTCAGCGCTATTCATATTTTTTGACCAAATGTATTTCAAATTTGTTGTATTATCTTCGCTATCATCTAGAAGAATATTGAGCAAATTGTGGGAATTATTGAGTGTTATTACTATGTATTTATTTTGAAATGTTGGCTATTCATTTTTGCATCTCTCAAGTCCTGAAATACCCGTGTATCGGTCTTTGAGATACGTCAATATAAAGCCGTCGAAAACCAGTAGTTTTTTTAATGAATGGATAACAGGAAAAGAAAAAGAGCTGAAAACTTCATTTGTTCGAGGACGAACCTTATAAAGAAGAAGTATGACCTTTGTGATGTTGAGGTGGAGATCGACTACGTGAAAAGCATGACCTTTCTGATGTTGATACGGGATCAGCGTTTTGCTTACACGTATCTGACATTCTTTAACCTCGAATTTCCTCCTTACTAGCGAATATTCATTTCATTCATTCAAATGCTCCATTCGATTCATCGAAGATAGTTCAACTAATTTACTTAACATTACTCGCTGTGGAATTCTTTATATTTTCTTTCTTATGTCCACTAATATAGTATTACGATTTTGTGGTTGTGCGTTAAAAACCCCTATGATATAATCCTTCGTTCTTTTCGAATAGGGAAAATATTTCCAAATATGTGAAATGAGGCAGACTTACGTTTTGTTCGGTAGTACTCGAAAGGCATCCAGAACGAATGCTATCGCTAAACACCGATCCACTGCGCTCATTTTCATTCTTATTTAAATGCAGCATGTGAAGAGTTCCTTTGCAGCAAACGATATTGTCGTCCAATTCATCGGCTATTAGTTGACTTTTATCGGGTGAAATCATCCTCATCCTATAATATTGCTTCAGTTAATTCCCTCTTTTAAGGTTCGATTAGAAGAATAGAAACCACTCGTGTCATTTTTGAACCCATTTCCTTTACAAGTACTTTTATTGCAGAGTGAAGTTTATTTCAGAATAAAAACACTTTGTTGATTAAAGTAAAGTAAATAAGTAAATAATTCTGTTCATTCTATGACAAGGAGGCCATCAGATAATGAAATAGGGATGTGGGGCAAGGGGGGGGGGTACTTTTAGCTTGATAGAGTTTCTTCATTTCGGTTATTGTAGCACCTTCTTCAGCGAAACAGTTGAGTTTCTGGTGGCTTTATTGCTTTCACTNGGGGAGGGGATGTGGGAGATTGGATGAGATTTAAGGCTAATCTTTTGACTTTTTATTATCACTGACACTGGAACAGACTTTTTAAAGTCCCATAAATAACGGCTGTATATTATCAAAGTGAGCAATCACAATAAAAAAACACTCACTGATAAATTTTTATAGGCATTTGTTAGCTTTTCGTAATCAATTGGCAGCTTTCCTAATTAAATATTCTCGGCTACTATTAGTGCAATCAGATATTCGATTCAGTTTTATACATCAGAGATATCGTTTAAAGCATTGAAACTTTTAGTTAAAGTTGCAACTTATTACCCACTAATTATAAAATATTATGATCCTATAGAGTTGTAGGCATTACTTGCGGTTCTATGCGGGCAAAAACATGAAAATGGCATTACTCGTTGTTGAAATTGAAAAAGTCATTGTTGAAATGAGCTAAATTGAAAGATCAACAGTTTTCAAATTCGATGGTTTTTTAAATGTTCTATTTGGGGTCACCTTCACAATGAGGTAGTTTTTATTTTTAAAGAAATCCATTTGTGCTACTTGATTGAAGTTTAACGTACCAGTCGTTATTCAGGTATTAGCATAATAGGGATATTACCCTTTTATATCGCATAACCTCGATTGAGGTAATAATAGCGGCATTACTTCCTTTTTATCGCATACGTTTATTCGTATGGATTTTTATTATCATTACTATTAATATTATTATAAAAAGTGTGAATTTTAACCTTGATGACGAAGGTGATGATGTTATAGATCGTCGATGTTGTTCTCGTCCATTAAGAGGTGAATGGAAAGTATAATGCAAAAGTCGAATAACAATTAGTAAATATGAGAAGAAAAGCATCAATGACGGTAACCAAAATACAAAAGCTTGATGCATTAGTTCATAGATCATTTGGAGTTGTTCGAATGATTTTGATGAGTGTTGCTTGAATGTTGCGATCTAGAAATAAAAATTTTTTCAGCGTTACGAATTTTTTTCGTTTTTTTTTCAAAAATTATTCCAAAATTATTCATTCATCCAAATTGAGCTTAATTTTGCAAAAAAAAAAAAGAAATAGTTTTTTCTCAACATGATATGTAAATGAAAGAGTATTTTTAGTATGCAAGTGTTACATATCAGATTTTTTTTTTTTAAATGTAGAAGGAATAACAAAAGAAAATACTGAATTTTTAGCAGAAAAAAATTGGAAAAGAATTTGTTAACATTACTGCTTTTCAGCTTGCGGCTAACCTTAGTTATTTCTTTCAAAGGCAATTTAAAAAGAACAAAAACTTCATAGCAGTGACATATATCTCCTCCTTCTTGACATGTAATTTTTCCTTTCTTTAGTTTATCTTCATGTGATCAATTCGTCGTTCACTGCTTCATCTATTTTTAAGATGTTTCTAACATACACACAGCCAAACTCATCCCTGCAGGTAATACACACAGCCAAACCCATCCGTGCGGGTAATACACACTGCCAAACCCATCCGTGCGGGTAATACACACTGCCAAACCCATCCGTGCGGGTAATACACACTGCCAAACCCATCGCTACGATCAATTTTTCATTTTATGTTGCTTGAAATCTCAATAACGTAATCGAGGCGAATATTAGGAACGTTGTTGATAGCGTAATAGTGGATGAATGTATGCTTTCAGTCAATCTAACTCTTAAGGACTTAAGAGTTTTCCGTGTGAGTGAGCGTGACGTCATGTAATTTCCAATTGTACTGAACGTAGTTTACCGCAATTTTAGAACTATTTGAATTATTCTTCATATGACACTACTATATCATTATCACATATTGCTTCATTGGAGTTCTTTTTACTTTGGTATACCTGAGTTGGAGTATAGAATTTGGTAGAGTTAAACCGAGATTGGTTTTTTTCTTTGGTATACTTGAGGTGGAATAGAGAATTTGGTAAAATTGAACCGAGTGTATATAAAGATCACCTCCCATATGGTGCTGCATTGTGTCCAATCGCTGCTAACTTCAATCGTTGTCCACACATAGAATTGTGGTGCACTGCATAATGCAGCAAATAACCATGCAAGCAATAGCATACAACGTACTCTTCGTACAGATGTCGCACCTTAAACGCTATTTATAGGTTTAATAAAGTTGGTTCTTTTTTTGAGATGTGTAACTAATAATAATTTGTTTATAGGTTGCGAATAGCAACTTCACAATACTTGATGGTATTACGTAAGCTTTTTTATACTATATTACCCTGACAGGTACTAAGGTACTAAGGAACCAAGGTATACCTCAGCCGTAGTTTGACCATTTTACGATCCGTGCCGTAGAGCAGCAGACTTGAGCTTTGCGCCTTTCCATTACCTACTGCCATTCTCCTCTTGCACTAATGTGTCGACTGATATTGAAATCTGCCCACATAGCAGCAACACCCCTTGGGATAGTTTGGGTATTTAGCGTTAGCCACAGCTCCAAGCAGAGGTCACTTCCCACTCGCGCTCTTGCAGCTTGAAGCGGAGATACACTATAGAACAATTCGCCGGCTACATGCGCCTATGTTGCCTACAGCTATTGTGTACCCACCCGCACACCAATCTTCATCGAAATTTTGCCTACCTGTTTTTGGTTTTGGGGCTTACTTCACATGTACCACTTGCCCGTTAGCTTACTAATGTCATTGCCAAACTTTATCGAAATGTTTCGGCCAACAGCCAAGATGCATCATAGGTTTATTCAGCCAGCTCATGCTGCATGCGCTACCTACTGCCACCCATGCACCTAAATTTCATTGAAATTTGTTCACCTTGACTCCGAGGTACAATATGGAACAGTTTGACCGTATTGCAGCCCAGGCCGTCACGGGTCGGGGGCACTAGTTGGCAACTGCTATTAGCACCCGTACATTAACTTCCTTCAAAATAGATCAAAATTTAATTGCGGTTGTGTTCTCAAGGCAGATTTTCACAGTGTGGCCGTCTATGAAATATATAGCATAACCAGAGCTGTCCGTCAAATGCCCATGCTGTTCCCTTGATATTCCAAAATCGCGATTCTTCAGGTGCGGATGTTGACTTTTTGCATATCGCCGTAGTCTCATTGAAGTACTACTACTGGGCAGGTTTCGGCGAACTCCCCCCGTGTATAAGGCATCAAAACGGTATTTGCAATAGAAAGGAAGGTCAAAGATCACTAAAGTGGAAGAAGTTTAGGTTTCGAAAAGCCCGATTGTTGAATTCGACATGAGAAGTTAGGATGTGATTCTAGTCTTTTTGATATCACTTAATAGATCTTTGAACGATGAATGCTTCAAATTAGACTACACTTCTAAAGACCCATTTCTTTCGCTTCTCCCCTTCAGTGACATGAGAAACAATGCATTTAACGGCTCTTTTTTTAGTGCATAATCGTTTATCAACTTATTAAGGTCTTTCATTAAGATAGAACAATCGAAAAATGTAAAAGGGACAATGAATAATTTCTCAGATTTTACTGCATCAAGCTACTGTGAAATTACTAAGTTACTACATCGAGTTATTTGACAGATGTTTAGATAGTCATTCAACGTAATGTTTTTGTTGTAAAGAATTTTACTCGAATGAGCTGCAAACAAAAGTTCAGGCGAAATATCGCCAATAAAATGCATTTTTAATGGAAAAATCTTGATAAAATGTTGAAAAACTTAAAATATTGTACATAATATTTTAGAAAAAGAGTTATTTAAGTGTGGAAGTGTGGAGTTCTACATAATAGCAACCTAAAATATTTTCAATTTCTTTCATCAAAAAATAAATACAAATGAACCGATGATGTTTATTGCTTTGATCAAATTCTTTAAATTTATTTGAACGGATCTCGCTAAGAATTTTTCTGTCGCTAAAACTTTTTTGAGTTATTAGATGACAATGATGGATTATTTGCAAGATAATAAAACGCTAGAGATCACTGAGGCTAGCGATTTATTGGTGGATTAACAACATAATTTTCCAACTTTATAGAGGAAATTAGTTCATCTCGAAGAAGTTCCCTGGGTTGCGTTCCTTCTTTTAAGATTGAAATGGATATCTCTCTAAGATTCCCAATTTTCGCGAGAAGCAATAAATATTTTCTTGAATTTTTCAAAGTTTGAAACAAATCAATCTCAACAGAAATTTCTAGCATAAAGTTCTGCTTCAGCATCACGGGTTTAGCCGAGATTGGTTGATTTCTTTTCCTAAGCAATTTTGGCATGGACCAGTATAACTGGTTTAAGTACTAGGAGTAGTCAAGCAAAAAGTACTGATAGTAGGAAAACGTTCTTATGGAAGTGAAGTTTAATAATATACGCATCAAAGGGATTTAACGAGTTAGTGCTAAATTTATGGATCAAAAAAAGTATTATTGCTTACTTCCTCATGGAGTTATCCATCTAACTGTAAGCCAAAATCTATCATCTGTTTAAAATGAACGACAAAAATATGAACGCTTCAAGTAATTTAAAAAAGCATTTAATAATTCATAAAACATATTGTTTTTTAAAACACTAATTAAGTTCCTCTCAAAGGTAACGATATGAGAAAGAATTTTTTACGGCATTTGGAAAGTTTTCGAATGCAATAATTGTTGGCAATAATATGAGCTAAATAGAGTTGACAATCGGAGCCAAATTGCAAGTATTTAGTTGAAATTTTCGAGCGATTTTTCTTGCCAATTGATTTTTACAAAATCTTTTTTTTTTTTTTTCAATTTTTTTCCTCAAAACTCTCAGCGAAATATAAGAGATTTCCTTTCGAGCCTTCAATATATTCAGCTTTGCAATTCGCTGCCCTTGAAAAGATGCTTAAGAATTTCTCGAGAAATTCAAGTGTTTTGCAATTGTGTCAATTAAATGAAGCACTTGAAGGATAATTGAAGCAATATTGGAATATTGCGTTTTTTTCCTTTTTTTTGTGCTCATGCGACAAATCAACTGCTTATATCTCTCGTTATAGATTCATTTTAGAACACGCTCGACTGATTCTAATGCCCGCATTTAACTCTTATGGTTGGCAAAATAATTTTTTCAAATGAAGGAGAAATTAAATTTCGGCGATCAATCACCAAAGAACGATTTTCGAATTTAAGGGGGGAGGGGAGGGGGGGAATGCTTAGGGAATGTTCGGAACATTCGGCGGCAGCTCGAATTTGAGCGCGCAATATGGCGTAGGAGGAAATGTATTTCGGCTATCTGAGTCAAGCACAATACTTGGATGCGATATGCCTTCAAGACATTAAGGAAGTTTTGAAATGAACCGCATTTCACAATTTATTTTTTATCTCTCTCTGAAGTGCAGTATTTCAGAAAAGCGATAACGATTCTCGATCATAGTGTAGCATCATTGAAATGATTATGCAACGTTAAACATCAAGAATTTGGTTGAAGGGGGAGGCTAGAAGGTGGGAGGACTGGGGAGTAGGGGGGTGGTTGAGAGCCTGGAACGATCCGCTTTAGGAGATCAGCGAACGATGAGGTGAAAATATTTGACAACCGTTGATTTAGTTTTAAATACGTTCACATAGTCTTAATTTTTTCACATCAAATATCGTCATGTAATTTTTTGCTTCTCGAGTTCAAATGATTCGACAATAAGAGTAATATCTGTCTATTCACAGATGTGGTGACGTCATTGTGAAATTTTACATAAAATTTTGTTCGAAACATATAAAATATGAAAACGGTTTCTCATCGTGAAAAATTATTAATTACTTCATATGGTTGGGTCAAGTTTCTGTTATTCATCCCTACTTTTTCTTTAATATTTTTTTTTCGCTCTCAACAAAATTCTAGCAGTATTCACCTTGAATATGACTTGTATAGACGACTTTAAGACGATCGAATCCAATAGCGACAACAACATTCGAATTACTATAATAGGTAAACGCAGAGAAAAATTGATAAACTTTACAACTAATCATACCGAATGGCCATTCATATGTCGACAACCAAACTACCTGCAATTAAGTTTATTTAGTTACTTTCTTCACAGGTATATTCAACGTGCATAAATTAGATGATATTCAAGTATTGAAAAAATTCGAGCAATTTTGAATGACTACATATGTCTGAGGGCGTTGAATTTAATATTGTTTAGCTGAAAGAGGAAACTTTATTAATTTTCTTTGTGTGTGTGTGTGTGTGTTTTTTTGCTTTCTTTATGTTTTTGCGTTTATGAAATTTGCTTCAAATTGATGAGAAAAAATTGCCCGAGCGGAAGCGATTCAAAATTAATTTTTATTCTCTAATAATATCTGAGTGGGAAAAAATCATGAGTTTGATTGCTGATGAATTGCATTCCTTATTTTATAAAATTAGGAAGTGATTCCAAATTTTGATTCTTCCCGTTATCCTGAATCAACCTAAGAATAATGTTACCCGTATCAGCTCAAAATATTACCCAAGAATTTCAGTTTTTCTTCTTCGATGCATCTAATGTACTTTTTAAGTACATAATTCAACGATCTTTCCGGAGAGTAAACCGCGGTAGATTTTAGTAAAAGAGAGAGCTAAGATATAAAATTTCCTAAGTCAATATTTTGACGAGAAAAAAGAGCTTGTTTTTTCAACTTAACGGAAGTAGCATCCAGATTCGGCTAAAATATTTTTGCGCTAAGTAATAGATTTTATGTTTTAATGTTGGCTAACGGAACAACAACCGCTATTTGCATTAGTGAATAAATGGCATACGAGCGACATTTTGAGTCAACAGTCCAAACTTTCTTACGCATCATGGATTAAATCCAGAAAGAAAAAAGGGAACCAAATGAGTAAACAATAATGTTTACACATCTAAGAGAGATATATTACTTTTCAACGAAATTAAAAATCATTCATAATTTATTTGACGGTATTGTATTGATAAGTGGGAATTCATCAACTAATCGATAGAATGCTTGATTCGTCATTATTTTGGATGCAGTTGATTTGAATGATTGAGTAAGCAAATGTCATTACTAACAACCCTTTATTTAATCAACATTGTCACGAATATATTTATGTTAATCGCAGGGAGTAGCTCATAATGTTCTCAGATAGATCTCAAGATTAATAAAGGTATCACCAACCTTGCCAAGCGCATGTATATGAGATTACGGACCCTCGAGATTCATCAACGTCGCAAATATATTTCCTAATGGAATTTAACTATGAGCATTTTCTAGTGACTGAATCAAAACATCATAAAAACTATTCGCTATATGTGAAAATATAAAAGTACAAATTATTATTCAAGTTTTGAACAACGTAGTACAATACGTGAATTTTTTTTGAAATCTCATTCAGTTAGGGAGAATTCCCAAAAGTTTTCTTTAGAAAATTGTTACTCTAAAAGAAAGAAAATTGCCATAACTATAGAGCGAATTGTTTTATCAAATATTTTATTGATTCTCATAGGTCAATAACGATCAAAAAGAACCTCGATTGGCGTATAAGTTGTAGAAATATTGTAATATTTAATATAGTACCCAAAATGATAATCACCGATAGGAAGCCAATTTCTACAGTATCAGCGGTGAGTCGAGTCACTGGTACAATATTCGACTCATTCATCTATAATGCATAAGAATGATATTTCACTATTTATATGTTCGAACTATGTATAGACACAACCAACTCCTGTAATTTTCAAGGAAATTTAGGATTCCTTTGATGCATTTCTTTTCCATAATCACTGATGCAAAAATGCAAAATGTGAAACCATCGAAGGCAAAAAAAAAAACACCGACAAAGTAGAAACTTTATAATTTATAAACAATTTTTATTAGCGTTTTGAATTTTCAATTCTCTTCCTCAATTATTAAGATGTAACGTTGGAAAAACTTTGTAAAATTCTGGTCAATCCAACTCACCAGATATGGGGAATTATCAAATGGGTTCTGCTAGGGAGTTTTTGTATGGGCGTATATTAATTTCCACATGCGTGCATGATAATTTATTGATGGAAACAACAATATTTCAATAGCTTAAAGTGCAACTCATCAATTTAATTGAACTAATACCTCTATGAAGGATAACCGTTGATGCAATAAGTTGTCAATAGACTGCTTGATTCGGCTGGCATCAAAATGACGTACATCATTGAAAGAGTCATCTATCCCTAATTGTGGTTGATGTTTTTGTATGAATAGCTGTTGACACTACGAGTCTATGCATATCTATATTGCTATCTTTTGTTTATGAACACGGGTTGCTATAGCTGTTCCCCCTATCGCCTCCCCATAGGACTTGTTTTTCGAGTTAATAATTTACGATAGTTGCTCTACGAGATTAAGATTCAGCTGAGACCTGATTAGCACCTATGAAGTCTGCTATCGGGTAGTACCAATGGGGGTAATTTGCTTTCCCTTCCCTTTTCTTGGATAGTAGTGGATGGAAAATTTTATAACACAAAATTCTATATCAGCGTGATATGTGGAGCAAAAAATAAATAAATAAAAGTTTTCCAATTTTTGAGAAGCTGCATCAGCTTGAGCTAATAGATGAGCATCGCTGAGTTATAGTGAGCATAAACTTCAGAGCAAATGGAAAATACGGCGAGTTATGTTCATAAAAATTGACCGCCATATGAGTGCATGAGCTTCCAATATTGGTTTGTAGGATAGATATGTCCCTACCATAAATCTGTTCCTTTCTGAGAGACGCTTCGTCAACTTATCCCTTACATAAGAATCTAAAAGGAATCCTGATGGCAAAAAAACTTTTCCCATTACCCCCATCCTTCCATCTACAGATGTGGAAAACGTTTTTATACCGTTCAGGTACGACGCAGATTTGAGTATTCCGCTCAAAATTTGAATAGACGATTGCTGCCCAAAAAAAAGCATTGTTAGGCGCTGCGTCCCTGCCTTTGCATGTTTAAGCAACCAATTAACCCAACTGGGGGAAACACAAGACGCATATTCTGTTAACTTTCAAGGTGATTCTCTAATTGTTTCAATTAATTTCACTTCATTTTCTCAGTGTAAAGTAAATAACGTTTTATCTAATCTGCACAGGAGGCAACTCTGTGATGGCAAGTTTAATTTTTGATGCATTTCGAATTGCAAATTCTCGAACAATTTTTGCAATTTCACAGTTTCTCTTTCCTACTCGCTGTTGCAATTTTGCATATCCAAAACTTATTATGCTATTTTCCTACAAACTATCGTATCCTCTACATGTGTGTATAACCGTTTGTCTGTACGTCCGTCCAGAAGTTCTTGCGTGAGAATCGCTGAACTAGGCTTAACAAAATTTAATGGTGTCTCCAGTAGCATATCTAAAGATGGTTCATCAGCTCCGATTGGAGTCATTAAGCCTCACAGTGTTAAGACTTTTGATACATTCTACACAAACTGGACTTTGATTTTATTTTAGCATAATTGCTTTAAAAATTTTTTAATATTTTTATATAGGACTTTTATGAGTGGTCTTTAAAATAATAGCGCATTTTTTCATTTTCTTTTGTTTATAATTCAAGTTTAAAAAATAAATGGGAAACTCGAGCAGCAGCGGAACAATAATATCCTCCAAGCTTATCTGCGCAAGTTTATTCGAATAAGCGCTTGACAGTTAAAACGTTTGCAAGTTTCTCATATATGTTATTCCAAAGAAACATGAACATAGCGATATAATTTCCTCATTGTATTCAGTATCATTTCAGCTTTTCAGCTTAGTGAAAAATCCATTCAACTATCATCCAAATCGATATTTGAAAGTAATATGATGTATTCATATGCATGAGGAGTCAATCAAAATTATGTACCCTTCATCGAAGTACCCTCATAGATGAGGTATGCCAATTCGTTCAATGCTCATACGATGATAAAAAATTTTCTCTTATCTCTAGTTTGTTTCAGGAAGACTTATCTTACAACCACCTCTCAACCTCTTCCTTCTCCCCGCTCCCTCCCCCACCCCCCTCCCCCTCCTCCCAAAAAAAGAATGAGTGCCGTTAAGAAGAATTGAATAAATGAATTTATTATCTTGACTTACCTTATTCGAAGGGAATATTTGATATTATAGCGAAAATCCATAAAGGAATGGATTAATGAGAGTGATAAGGATCTGTAAATCTTTAAAAACGTTGGCATGCTCGCTCATTTGTGCATAAATATCCTCGTTTACATATTTCATAAGTGCGTATAGATTGTATGGTAACCAAAAAAGTACATGAGCGAGTACAACCAATAATGTGGTACGAAATACACGACTTCTTAGTTGACGATGCCAAGTAGGTATACGTGCACCGATTGGTCGAACTGAAATCATTTGATGAAATATTTGAAGCGAATTTTACATTTAATCTTTGAGTATAGTAGTCATATTTTATGCAAATTTTTTAAAATCATCTTGAAATCTATGAGATTTGTTGCCGTCATATCAACATTTCAAAATGTTTCGTCTCGGAAATATCAATTTTCACATCATTTGCAACGGAAATTGCTCATGTTTATTGCAAAACTATTCAATTTGGTGCATTATACTTCAATTTATTGTGGAAATTAAAGTTGGTAAGATTCTCTTCACATTGCTGTGACGCAACTAAACTGTAGAATATTTCCGTTGTTACAACATTTAAAGCATTTTTTTCGGCATTATATCGATTGTCAGCTATCACCGCGATGTTACTTCCCTTGATATTCCTAGCCTAATAGGTTGGAAATTTTATATCAGGCCAAAATGAGGAATAGACAGATCTCCCTAATACTTAGATAAAAGAAAGTAAAACTTCTAGGAGTCGGACGGTTTTACACTCGATGGAATCAACAAATCAAAAAAAAATTTTTTTTTTTCAAAATTCCAACCAAGGATTTCAAAATTATGTGAAAAGCTTTTTTTTTCATGTAATTAGTCAAGTTTTATAAAAGTTTTGCTATGTAATGCGACTCTTCCATTTCGCTTCATATTTCAATCTATCGTTTTCTTGCTAAGAATCCATGTGTCGTTTAGTGATACTCTCTAGAATCTAA
This sequence comes from Baylisascaris schroederi, assembly GCA_006503575.1. NCBI lineage: Eukaryota > Metazoa > Nematoda > Chromadorea > Rhabditida > Ascarididae > Baylisascaris > Baylisascaris schroederi. Next base: position 774,327 of record QEWY01001369.1, on the reverse strand, counting down.
TCACGCAAATCTTTTTTTTTTCTCATAGAAAACTAGTACAATGGGCATAATAAAACGCTAATTAAATTTAAAAAAAAAAATGAAAAGCATATAACGACATTCCAATTATATTAATAGAATGAGAGTATATATTTCAAAAGTAATAAATCTTCGAGTTTATCACTATAGCTTATGGAAATATATTTCAATCATCGTAACTCTTTCATCTATTAACCAATAGTATTAAATTTATTGCATATGCGAATCGTTATAAATGCATTCAACGCATCAAAAATCATTACTAACAAAACGAACTATGATGGTAAAATGATGGTAAATGAATCTAGGATGAGGCAATAAACTCTCATAGTTGAGCAATGATGCCACCAATAAATCTTTATTATTATTTATTTGAAGGATAGATTTTGTTTACTTCGTTTGAGAGTGCATCTCATTTAATGCATATTAATGTATACATTATTCATAGTTGTTACTTCTTTGAAATGAATTTAAATTGCTTCACATTCAAGAGAAGATCCCGATAGCTGTATTTACATTTTCCAAAAATGGTAATAACTCGAATATCTATGGATACTTTGGCCGTAAATAATTCCAGAAAATTTATGTATTCAGTTAAAAAGCATGAAAGTTACCTAGTAAATACTCTTCAAATAAATGGCTCACTAAAGGATGAATTACTAACTTCCTTTACAGATTAATAAGACGGAAAATTTCACATATGAAAAATTGAGAATATTTTATTGCGAGAGGGAAGTCTTTAATTGAACTCATTTCTTCTTTATTTGATTCATCTGTCTTCTATGTGAATTTCATTTTATGGATATTGCAGACTTCATTTAACGCGTTTTTATGTTTATCTTATTCAAAAAGCTTTGAAATTGGCATTTAGCATTGCAATCGAGTTTGCATATTATTGCGATTTACATTTTAAAAAAAAGCTTCATATTTTCCTATTTAGTTATTAAATTCACCGAATTATTGAGATATTCAAGCTTAATATTGCAGATGATGTTTTTTAAATCTTCAGTTTTATTATTATTAAATATACAAAATTTTTTACGCGTTAGCATGCCATTTTTCTTGCATATTACTTAACTAACCTCATCGAAAATTTAGGTGATATTTTGCAAAGGAGGCAAAATTTCTCATTATAAGCCATCATAGTCATTTTTACTATCTAAAATGGCAAAACTTCTTCACTCATTCGATTCGAAGAGCGTTGTTAATCAAAAAATTTTTGAAATAAATGTAGTATTAGAAGATTTTCCGTTATTGCAAAATTTAAGGATGCAAAATGAACACGCAGATTGCAATTGCAACTTTTTTTTTTGCAATAGTTGAGAAAATTTTCACAACTGAACGTAAAATTCACGTAGCAGACATTCACTCTCTTTTTTTTTTTTTCAATCATTGTTCTTAGATCTTTTCTAAACGGATTTCTAATAGATAAATCAACACAAAAGAAAACTGTCAAATGAATTAAAGTATGATGAATGTTATACATCGGAGAATAACATATGCTTCTTATATTATTTGACAAATTCGAGTTTATATTGCGCTCTTTATTAATGCCATACCTCTACTTATATGCGTATGGGTAAATGGTGAAGTTTCAACTTTAAACTCATTCAAATTCATATCAAAAAATTCGATAAGTGTAAATGAATTATACAATAATCTTCTATGTGATAATTTTTTAAATTTATTTCGAAAACATAAATTTCTCAACGAACTAAATTTGCATAAATTTCGCATCGGTGAGATTTTCGATTTTTCTTTTGCACTATTCGAATGTTAAGAAAAATGAATTTTTTAGTGAAAAATTCATAGAGGCGATCTAGTGCTAAGCAAAAAAAAAAAAAAAGAAAAAGAAAAAAGATCTCATTTTGGCACATAGTGTATTATTCATTAGCAAAGCAATTTGATGAGGTGAACGCAATATGAAAGTGTACATCATGCTAGCTGATCTAATCGATTGCAATATTTATTAGACGAAAATTCAAAATTATGAAAATATATTAAATCGGATATAAAAATGTAAAGGTATTGCGCAATTAAATATTATGAATCGCGCTAACAGAGTAATCTATGATTGTAATATTCAAATATAACAATAAATATTTATCATTCTATGAGGATCGCATCGTTCATGGATCATTTAGTTTTCATTCAGTGCTAATTTTATATCGAAATACCAAACGCAATCATACGTTATGAAAGTGTTTTTTTTTAATTTTTAATTTTTAATTTTTTCATATGCAGCCGCTATCAAGAAGTGATCTTTGATGTAAAAAAATTTTAATGTTACTTATATTCTATTAATCTTCGCTAGTATTTCCTTTTCCGGTAACCATTTATATTGGAAAGATTACCTTACCTATTATTGTGGGTTCAGGAATGCAGATATGAATTATTGAGAATTCTCATCCAATAATAGTTTAATATAGTTCATAGAGGAACTCAAATAATGCTAAAATTCTTTGAGCTCTTTAAACATTTTGAAGAAAATATTAGAAGGATTTTTTTAATAAATAAAAATTTAGTAAAAGTAAATCAATAATATTGCAGTGGATATAGATTAAAACCATAAACGTTTATTTATCATTCAAGTTTGCTTAATTGCAGTTTTTTTTCGTTTGTTTTCCTTCCTTTTGGAATTTTTTATTGTTTATTTCGAAGTGCGCTTTCGACAATTTCGACAAATGCATTTTATTAGAAAATGAGCATTTTCTAATAAAATGCATTTATTAGTTATTTTTTAAAATATTAAATTTAGTCGGATTATTTGTTGATTTTTCCTTCAAATATTAAATTTTCTAAGATTTTCGGGAGGAAATATACCTCTTCAAAAATATAAACATTTCTGTTCGTTGAACAGATATCTTAAAACTCAATCTTTCCCGTAAACGAAGGCAATTTTATGATTAGTGAAACAAAAAAAGCGCTCATTTTTATATACATAATTTGCATAATATTTTCATTTTTTCGGCATGCTTTAACCAATATATTCGATAATGTGAAGGAGTTGTTCGATGAATTCGGCCATATCAGCAGACAATGATGCTTTGAAAGTTGCAAGCCTAGTTAAGTTGGCGAACGTGATACATGAACCGGAACCGGAAATTACTATAGGCATAGTTATTCTATGCTGCAAATTATACCCACCGAATTTCGCACCCTCTACCCCCCTCCCCCGCCTCTTCCCACCTACCTCTTTCAATCGCTTCATGCGTCAAAAATGTGCATATATTTCACATGCGCATGTACACACAACACGTCATTGCAACTTAAGTTACAAATGCAAATATGCAAAAAAGCGTGAAATATTTCGAAATTTTGAATTATTTATAATACTTGGGAAGAAATGCCCGAGCTTTTCTGCTTTATGAGGAATAAAGTACTGTTGACGTCGGTGATAGCTTACTATAGCCGCATCTTTACTTCCCAATAGTCCAGTTTTTACCCCCTAAATCTTGGGTGGGAGTTGCGAAATATACCGGAAACGAGGTGTTCTGGGAACGTAATTTTGGTGCAGTTATAGCTCGAAAAGCTTTCTCGCTGCCATTCGGAGAGCTTGAAGTGTCCAGAGATTCTATGAACTTAATGAGCCGTCTGAATACTGCGAACACAGTCGGTCGTTTGGTTTCATATTTCATAGGAAAATGCCGTAACTAGACACCTTTAGATCGAAATTAGCCAATAGTAAATAACTAAAGGAAGTTCAAAGCATGCAAAATGTAAAAAAAAAGAAACGCGATTCTAGGCCATTTGTTACGAGAGAATATACGACACTGTAGGACAAAATTTTAAAGAACAATGTCGTAAAAGGTGATGGGAAATGAGATTATGAATTTATCTTATCGAACAATTTTACAATTTACAGTAAAAAGTAAAATAGACAGATTTAATATTTTCATGGTTTAACTGATCTGTCACCTAGCAAATACCTCCAATTAAGCATTTTTTCGATTGTAAGGGCATAAACCAAGATCGAAAATCGGTTTAAGATGAATGCAAATTATTGCCACCCTGAATACCTCTCAAATTTTATAGGTAAACGTGAAGATCACTAGGAAGCAATCCTCTAATTAACAGTATAGTCATAAAATTTTACAAGCATAAGTTGATGATTGTCTCGATTTAACTTCAACATGCATACATATAGACGGACATGCACATAGATAGGCAGACAGAAACAGATGCATCGATGCGGCATTGATATCGTGCAGTTTTGCGAAGCAAATTCCTGAAGTTCAATTCCGATGGAGCGAAATATTGCAGTTGAAAAAAATGATTCAATGAATGAAATAATTTGCGCAATTAAAAATTCCCCAATAAAATTAGAAAAATTTGAACTATAAGAATTGTGTTATTCAAGCGTTATAGGAAAAAAATACGAAAGCCCCATCATTGGTATCGAAGCAGTTCAAATTTTTTAGAAAATAAAACAATCACAAACGATTGCTGCATAAATTCTTAATAAGTATAGATATTCTGAGCGTTGTTTCTCTCGTAATGAACTCTTTAAAGATTTGAACGATAGAATTTCTGGATTTCAATTTTAATGACTAATTTCAATGACTAATTGTTAATATATAATTAACGGCAGCATTTAGCAATATTTAAGGATAACGTTAATAATGAAATTATGTTTGGATTTCGATTAAATACAGTTACGAATAATCAATGATAATAGAAAGAATAATATTTTAATTCCTTTTATGTAAGATTGATAATTAAGCCCGTATTTCATGATATTTTTGTGGTTGAATAAGTGATCAGATCAGTGATTAAGATATCACTTTTCACATATGTTGAATTAAGACTTATCAAATTTTGTTAGGCATCGAATTTTTAATCAGTTTAGTATCACAACATTAAAAAAAACTTGATGATGTCAGTAAGATAAGGTTGATTTTCCAATATCTGTTTTCTACTAGTTTCGTAATAAACAAAAAGGAAAATAAGTGAAAAATTTCGGTTATTATCAAAGACCAGCAATCATTATAACTAGTTACGTCAAATGATTGCCAGCAATTAAAGCGCTATTCAATAAAATTTGCTCAGAATCTATGACATTCTCTAGAATCAATATTACCGAGATTATTTACCTCTTACTATTATGAGTGAACTCTGAACATATAAAACAATCGATAAATTTTGAAAGAATTTCTAATTTTTTCAGTGGCAATTAGGAGATGCTCAAATCACCTTATATTTCTTCAAATATTACCATATTCAATAAAGTTTACGTGACGCTTTTTGTGCATTGCAAATTGAGAGAAAAAGAAAAAAAGTTTTAGCGCTTTGATTGGAAATGCAACACATACGCGTCCCAAGTAAATGAACAAATAGAAAGTGCAAATATTTGTGTTAAGTTAGCCGATATTATAGCCACAGTTTCTAGAAGATGCATTTGTTTCAATAATTCAACTTGTGCAAGCTTTACTAGCATTATAAGTAAATTTCCGCCTGACTAATGATAATACTGATATGATGGATGCTTAAATAGTTAATCTTAATAGCCATATTAATTGTTCAATTGAATTTCGATCAAATCTAGCCTGTCTATTAAAGAGATTTTGTATAATTTATAATGATGGCTTTTTTATTATTGTTATGCCAAAAAAAAGAAAAAAAAACATGTGTTGCTTGCATGAAAAGGAAAATTTCACAAAAAAACCTAAAAAAAACATGTGTTGCAAACTTGAAACATGGCGCAAACTTGAGCAGTATTTCCTTGCAACCGGTCAATAGACCAAACTTAACAGTTTAGAGTCGTGCTAACAACCCAAATAAAATGATATTCTAATATTGTAATGCTCATTTTGATGATAGGCTGTAATAGTTTTACGGATCATAGAGCTATAGGCGATCTTTCATTGGTGCAATGTTTCCATGTTGCGACGATAGAATAAAAAACTAAGTGACATTTTAATGGCTAAAAAAACGAAATTACAATGGAAAAAAAAGCTCCACCAATAAAATTTATTTATGCGCGTCTATGCTTAGCAACATCATCTGAAAATTTCGCTAAAGATAATCACTAGATGGTTAGAAGATTTCCGGTTGATTATAGAAGTTGACTATGGAAATTGATGTTTTACGTAATTATATTCTAAAGAAGTAATCAAGAATTTATTTAGTACGTCAGGGATATTATTCTGCTGTAATTTTAAATTTTTAGAATTTTTATTTAAATAAGTTTCAAGCATTAAATTTAATGCAATCTCGAAGTATTAAAGAGAGGATGTATAATGGAAGGTCGTGAATGCATTCAAGACGACGTTGATGTCATCATCATAGCTGCAACATTTACATGCGTATTTCTCTTTAAGCCATATAAGCTTTGTTATGCATTCACTATATTTTATACTTCCGTCCATTGTACATCCCAACCTGAGTTGCATCAGTGCTCATATTCTAGCGATTATCGCGTGATTTGAAGCATATGCCTTTGCTCTAACACTATATAGATCAGGTGATCTATCCATTTCGAGTTATGGCTCCATCTCGTTCTGAACTAGTGACTCAACCCACTGTATTTACAGACTGTATGAAACTACTTCACAGCGACTTGTTCCCTCTTGCATGAGCTGAATGTGTATATTAACTTATTATACAATGAAATTCCCTTCAACTGTTTCGTTGAAAAACGATTACAGAGAATCTCAAGCATAAGATGCCTTGCTTGCATGAAAAGGAAAATTTCACAAAAAAACCAAGTATAAAGAAAAGAACCTCTCACACAACAAAAAATCAGAGTAAGAATTTTTTTATAATCACTGAAAAGGCGCGCTATTAGATATGACACAGAAATGGAGGAAATTTGGCGATAGATAAATTCATATTTGAGTGCTTGCCAAATCCACTTTTTTCATCTGTTTTCAACCCTCAACTCTAACTTCCCCTATGTAATTCATCTTTGAATTCAGTTAAGTTTTCCCCATAGTCTTCTTCTGGATGAGGAGAATGGAGGAGCAGAGGAAAGTGGTGCTTTTCATTGAATAAGAAAGAGATCGCTCTTACAAAGAGATACTCGAAACAAAAGACATTCAACTAACATTTGAAGTCAAAAGAAATAGCATCATAGTGCAGGTGTCATTATATAGGCAATGAAGGGAACGAAATAACCCACGGGAATATTTTCAGAGTTCGGGTACTCAATTGAATCCTTTCTTTATCCGAAAACAACTTCCAATGAAGTTACACGGGAAGCTTAACGAAATAAAAGGGAATATTTCCAGAAATAGTGAATGACGAATAAACGCTTACTGAGTAATTTTCAGTGAAAGAATTGCGGAAAAAGGTTGTGCTTTAAAGCATCGAATGAGAAAAAAAACTCAAGCAGACCTCGAGTATATAGTGTCGTAGGAAAAAAAAATTTGCATTTTTAGCCATCAAACACAGAAACAATCGAATAATCCCAAAAGCTTACAAAATGCATTTAGTGCGTTAGCCAAATGTCGATTCATTTTTAACTCAAACAATCGAAGAGGCTGGAGGATAGAGGGAGAGGGGGGAAGGGGGGATTTCAGATTTTCCGTTGAATTACAGTATCACTTTGAAGTAAAGATTATTAGATATTATTGGAGATTTTCCGCCTGAGAACTGTCCGCATAGGAATGATCTGAATTCAAGATTGACCTGACCTTTAGAAGCATGAAATCATGAAAAGTATCAACCACAACTAATTCTATTTTGACTCGATTATTGCTCCTATGTAACTGTTTACTTTCTACTTGAAATTACATACTTAATTTATGTTCGAAAATAACTGCTTACCAAAAAACCACTCTACATAAAAAAATAAGAGTTGCTATCCGAAGTAAATAACAGAATCCATTCTAAGGAGGCAATATGATGCCCTCTAAGATCACAACGCATTATTCACATAGAAACCAACTTTAAGCCCGTTTTATCCACAAGAAATTCGATTGATCTATTCGCAAAAGTTGTATATAAACATGACATAAAGATAACCACAAAGTCATAATAAAAAGGTGGTGATTAATCCTATAAAGAGGCTGCAATTGCACATAAGCCTGATTCTATATGCGTTGTTTGTGCACAACTTCCCTCCTCATCTTTGCCCCTCCTGAATCGTTAGTCATCTTGCTTGCAGTATAGGTTTTAATGATGGTATAACGTTTGTATTTCGGTCTAGTTTTCAAATCTCGATTTGCCTTCTTAATTTTCTTTTCTTTCATTAGACGCCTAATCGAATCTTTTCCCTTAATAAAATTTTACCAAATTTCTTTCACATTTGCTGCTATCTAATAGACGTAAAATTATTTGCAAATTTATTAGCATATTTAAATATCCATAATTTTTTTTTCAAGTAGATTGTCACAATATGGAATTTTTTATGAGAGGTCCTCATTTCTCTTCTATATACTCTTAAAAAGTTTGTTCCTCTAGCTTTGATGCTTGTAGAACTTCTTAACAGACAAGCAGATAGACAACCGACGAGCACATACATACATATGAACATATTTGAATAAATAAATTGAGCAAAAACTTATAGAAATAAGTGAACTTAAAATATCGCAGTAATAGAGTTGGAGCAATGTGCTCATTTCTGATATCCTCTACGTAAATCGACATTTATATTACATATATATCTATGCTCCGCCCATCTTGTGCTAAAAAAATTGTCGCAATTATTGTGACATTGTGAAAATATTTAGTCGGCTACGAACGATGCCATTTGAAATAATTCATTGGGAATGTTTATTAGAGAAACAACTTAGTAGAAAATAATTAAATAAACTCTTTTGTTATATTTGAATAAATATTTTTGTTATTTTATTTGTTATTTATTTAGTAGTTTGTTATTTGTTATTTAGTAATAAATTAGTGCGATCGTAGAGATTTATTCGCTGAATGCGTAAAATGAGATGTTAATAGTGAAAAAATTATTGTAGTTGCTAGGGGCATTGTTAGTAGGAGGCACATTGATTCCTTCAGAAGGCAGACGATGGGATTTGATTATTGAGGGTGATCGTAGAATTTCATGGAAGGCAACGATCTGTTCGACGGCTTAGAATTTGAATATGCCAAAAATTGAGGTAATATGCCATGATTGGCAATTGAATCGGTATCCCTGATTGAATAAGTATGCGAAATGCCGTAAAATGCAATGCACAAGAGAGGATTTTATCGGAAAAAATCATATGTGCTCTTATTTAGGATGTATACACAACACAACACATTTTGTCGAATCATTAAGGAAACTAAGTAATTAAGCGCCAAAGAGGTTGAGGTTATAAACTTGAAATTTAGCGAACGGAACAACGATTTGATGAGAAGATATGAAGCAAATTATGCAAGTCTCAGTGAAATATTAATTCTTTCTTTGAGAATTTTTTATTATATTTATTTGAGTTGAATTTTATCTGCTTTTCAGCAAAATTTGGGTGTTCTCTAGTGCTCTTTCATTCGATAAAGAATCGCTTTAAAAATTGCCATAAATTTCAGAAAGAAACACCAAACGAAATTTTGGAAACGGAAAAAAACTATATTGGAAACTTAATAAAGGAAACTTCTAGAGATTAGATAAAAGTGATAGGCGAATGATCACTCAATTGACATTATAGAAAATATCGAAATTTATTTGTTGGTAGGATAATTAAGTAAGCAATTGCTATATGTGAAGCTTTATTCAAATTCAAGTGACAATGCATTGTAGAGCAAAATCTTGAAAGATCAAAATCTGTTCTAACGTACAAATAAGTGAACATACAAACACAAATATGCAACACAATGAGTATAAATAGTTGTTTCATTGATTATTGAACTAACCAATGTAAAAAATTTGTGCCAACAGTGGTTTTTTGGTGAAGTTTGCATTTATGATTGTAGTGTGTGTGTGCCTACAAGCGTATGTTTATATATGCGCGTATTTCCCTTCTTTGACTCATTACAGTGCTGTAATTAATTTATCGAGTAATCCCAGTTCTATAATTAACTTATCGACTAATTCCAGTCTATAACTAATTTCCGGGTAACTCCAGTTCTATAGCAAATTTTTCGAGTAATTCCAGTTCTGTAATTATTTCAGTGAGTAATTTGAGCTCCATAATTAATCTATCGAGGAATTCCAGTTCTATAACTAATTTATCGAGTAAATCCAGTTCAAAAAACAGTTAGGAGTTTGGTAATTTAGTAGAAATTATATATATATATATATATATATATNTCTTTTCCCACCTGTATCAACATGTTCAACGGCCAGCTTCGAAAAGATTTGCAACAATAATACTGGAAAATTTGCCTATAAATTACAATCGATAGAGCATGCCGAACACTCCTTTATACCGGAGATGTCATAATTTCGACAAATTTGGCAAAAGTAAATGGAGGTAGATGCCGAACAAACCAATTCGAAACGCGCTTTGTTGTTCCATCTCACAACCGGTCCCTCATTGTGGCACATAATGGACTTATGTAATAGCGCTTTTATATTTTAATTAACCTAGCGATCACTTGAGTCTATAAAAGTTCCATTTTCTGACAATCCAATTAAGGCGAAAAATTCGTCCTCTTTAGAATGCGTTAATTTTTTTTTTTCTATCTTCAAATCTCTGATCAATCACTCTGAAGTGTGTTGTAGGAGATTTTCCTACTGCAGAAATTATACCTATTAAATTTCCCAACCCAAACTTCGGCAGTTCCCGAGTTGATGCTGCTGAACATGGCGATATTGTCATGCCCATTTACATGTACATATATCATTTGTGAAGAAAATTAGTGAAAGCGCATATATATGAGTCTTTTATTAGAGCTTTGAGTTGCACCAGGGGAAATTCAGTGTTTTATGTCTTTTATTATTTATTGTTGATTAATTGAAGTGGATGATTTAATGACGATAATGAAAAATCTAAAATCTGCTTCTATAATCCGCTGAAATTTATGTAAATCTTATTTCACATACTTTTCTTTCTTTATAGCTTTTTCAATAAACGTTGCTTAGCTTACCGATTTTTGATTCACTTTGTTTGCGTGAAAAACTTAACGTAGGTCGTTTCTTTCCACTTCCATTTCGTATGCTGAAAGCTACATCAAATCAACAACAAATAGGAATAAGTAGCACAGAGAAGAAAGAAAGAGAAAAAATTTCTTTTTGCTGATATACTAAAAAAAAGAAAAATTTTGCTGACTTACTATTCGGCTACGTGAGTTGAATACTCAAAAGGATGAGGGAGGAAGTGGCTGGCGAGAAAAAAAACGACATTGTTTGGTATTCTTGAATTGTGAAACAACGAGCAGTTGATTACTGTGAAGCAGCAAACTTCGTAGAGGAGAACAATTACTATCTAGATGAGAACAGTGTAGTTAGTAGTATTCAGTTCTTCGATTCACTTACTAATATGGGATGTTGTTTAGGAAACCAGTGAAATTGTCCAAATTTTCTTCTGTGATGATCTTGCCATGTATCAAGCGGCTTCAATTTCATACAAAGTGCATACGAAATTCAGTGAGATATTACTGATGGGGTGAATAGCAGGTGCCGATTATTATTTATTATTACGCTGTCAAATTTTAAGAGCGTTATGAAGAGTTGATCATCGAGAAGCTTTCTTTTAGAAGTCTCAATATTTAATTAGGTAAAACTTTACAATTATCTTATCTTTAGGAAGCACTGATTTCATTAGAGGAATGCTGATTTTCGGAATTATCCCACATATCAGACTTCCCCGCGAATGGAGAGCGATCCATTTTACTGTAAGAAATCTCGGAATTTCGATGTTTGGAAAACTTAACACGCCGAATTTCCGAACTTCCCGATTTTCTAGTATCCGAATTCCAAAAGTGCATTTATCTTAATTCGAATTGCATGTTATTAAATGCATCGGCGAACCATTTCGGCAAGAATTTGTGGCCTAGCATAATGGGCCAGAAATTCCTGCTTTAACTGTTGTCCTTATCTTTGCTTGGAGATTGTTTTGCATCAGAAGCCTCTAATTCTTAATATCCAAAGATAATTAGAGTGATATTTTATTGCCATTTTTTTCCGCTAGAATTAATTTTTTCTCTTCAAAATTCAACATAGCAACGTTCATGAACGAATCGTAATCAGTCGGCGAAAGATCATTTCTCCGATTAGTGAGGATTTTTCCGGATATGAAAAGATCTCGAAGCTTGTCTAGCGTCTCAAGCATAAAAGTAATGGATGAATGTCATTGCAAAAATATTGCAGGAAATGCTTCTATTGTTGGCATATAAAATTTTTTTTGCAACTTCTGTACGGTAGTGCACATCTTCGCTACACAAAGATCAACTTTCGGATCCTCACTAATCCACTCCCCTCCGTCCGTCTTTTATGGAAACAGAATCCTCTAGATCAATAACATGAGTCATTGAAACCATACACTCCGAAAACTTTTGTGGTAGGATTGAAGAGTTCAGAAGCAGTTAGAATGTTGTCATTCATCAAAGCGGTCAAGGTTATCGATTCCAATGGTGCTCAATTTGATTAGTCACTATCAGTTAATCGAAGTTATACCCTCAAAAAGCTGATATCAGGTCACTTCGATGATCATATAAAATACAAAATTTTAAGATATATTTCCGCCTATTCTGATTAACGAGAGGTCAGGGGAGCTTTCTATATGAGGGTTGAAATAAAATGACGCAAACTTGTATCACGTTGAAGTGGTGATCTACGAAAGTTTGAATATGATTAGTGAGGATTTTTCGAACTTAAAACCATTTTCTTTTGCGTTCATGGCATCACTATAAGAAATAAGGAAATATTTTTTCCATTATCCGATAGTAAACTTAGATTTTCTGTTTGTTTTAAAGTCGTATTTCAATCGGTCCTACATCTCGATGAACCGATTCAACATTTATAATTCTCAATTACGTTATGAATATGTGTAATAATTATTCAAAATTTTTCTACTGTAATTTTTTTAAAAAATTTCTCTAAGGGAGAGAATTAATGAGCGTATAAGATTACCTCCCTTTCTCGAGCCTTTCCATCGATGCGGGAGAAGTGAATAGTCTTTGCCCGCTCCACATTCTCCTAATACGGTTTCTTGAACACATCGGGCAACATAGCTAAAAAGCGAGCATTTATTTTTTGCTGCTTATTTTTGCATATACAGGACTTATTTGCATATACAAAAAAAGTTTGTCTGTGCTTATTTTTGCATATTGAAAAGGAGGACCACCACCAGTTATCGAATTCATCTTATTCGATTTTTTCTCATGCAAATAAGGGCAATTCATTTTTCATTGCTTCTAGGTGCTCAGCATTGTGGATATATGGGTGAGCAATGATAGCAGTTAGAAGTTAAAAATATGTCTCTATGATCCTCCTTTTTCAATGTGATTGTGCCTTAATAAAAAGTTGGATATATTGCAGATTGAGTTTAAAGATGTTCAAAAGAAAAAAAAATCCCCTAAGTAGTCTTCTTTGTTCAATTTCACTTGATAGAGCATTATGAAGGTTTACGATGGATTTGTGACGATGAGAGCGTAGTTGATGATAATGGCATATCTGTACTTCACTTTGATGATGTCATGAACCCTGGGGAATGTGATACTTAAGAGAGTAATAGCAATTATACTATTATATTGATAATATATAAAAGTTGTTACTAAATTATGTTAGGTAGGCGAAATTTCCTCTCCAACTTCTAGTATTCAATTGCACAACTTTCCATTTCAATTTGGTGAGAGTCTCTACAATTTAACTTTGATTTAATCCTCGATCTATCTNAAAATTATTTCCGGTGTTTTCGATAAGCAACTTCATGTACAATAAGAAGACATTTAGAAAGAGGCTAATAACATCAATACTTCTCAAATATCGTATTTGAAGTGGACTTTTTTTCTACGCTATGCCACTAATGTAGAATATTTTAAAAAAACCACTGTAATGCATCTAGTTTTCTCGAAATTGCTACACACATTCTAGTATAACATGGTATTGCGTTATATAGCGTCATGCTATACTAACTACTAAGTGTTATTCTAGAGAGACAATGAATAAAAATGACTCATTTCAAGGTGATCACTCAACAGCACATAGGTTGTGCTTGACATGGTGAGGGACACTGACAAAGATCGAGTAAAAACGGTTGAAAATTGAATAAAATTGCGCAAATTCGATATTGACAGCCGATGTTTTATTGCCAGCTAACCAAAAATATTGACAAGAAGCGACAAAGGATATAATTTTGGCTATTCTATAGCTTGTAAGTTCATGATGATTCAAAATTTTGTTTATATGCGTTTTCTTTATGCGCCGAACAACGCTCCTTGGCTAATCAATTCTTTGAGTTTTTCACTTTCTGTTGCACCATTAAAAAGTAACGATGGGGCAGTGAGTGAAACTCCGACTTATCTTAATCTATGATCCTTTCAACCATTTGGCCTCTTTTCTTGGATTCTTAACGAGAAGCGTAACGTCCCATTATGTATTAGGTATGGTGGCATTACCTATCGCAAGATGTTTTTTTAGAGATGAGATTAGCAAGCCTAATTGAATGACAAGCATGCATTTGCAAAATTGTGCAGGTGTGAGTCAAAAGAGACAATGTAGAAACCAGCTATCAAAGCATGTGTCAGAGCATAGTCCAGCGCCGGTCTCAGTTAGTAGTGCTCAGGGTAGTCGGTGTTCAAAGTTTCTAGGCTAAGCCCACCTTAGCTTCAACTTTCTCGAAATTTCTAGGTTAAGTTCCACCTTAGGTTCAATTTTATTTATTTTCGCCATGCTGCTGCAATAAATCGAAGAGCACAAATGCAGCAATATCCGCTTCAAAATTGATGTCTAGTTGCTTCTAGTGTCTCTTTGTTCGTGAGCTATTTAAAAATACTAATGGTGAAATAACACAAAAAAAAGAAATATTTAGAAGTAAAAAAAAACGCCTTCTAAACGAATCTTGTCTCATATCACATATATTTATTTCACCTTATAGTACGTTTAAAAGATCGGACTCACTACTTGAGGAAGTGTCATTTGTTACTTTTATAGGTACGTTAACCTGGTCACGTAACAAGGTTCAATTTATTTAGTTCCCAGAAACTTCACATTTGAAGCAATTGTTTAAGTGCCATATTTCATTGTCATATTGCGGTCAGCTTAAGCCTTCCAATCGTTTGACAAACAAAATATTTGAAGGCATATAGGACTATGATAAATTGTCTATTAAAATGTTACAAAACAGTATTAAATATTTTAGAGTATAATAATGATTTTATATTTTCAAAAAAATTTTTGTTTACCCGTTGCATTAGTGACTTATTGTTAATCGTGTAACTGGAAGAAGCACAAATATGATTCGTTACGTCAAGTGATGAATTCCCTTTTGAGATGCGTTGTGTAGAAGTTGTGTCGATTTGTAGACTTGGTCTAGTACTCATCTCATGCGCATCTATAAGCAGATTCATTATGAAGTTAACTTTTTCGTTTTAAAAGTCATTTCATTAGGAAATTTAATAAAATTTGCGTATAATTCTCTCAAAAAGGTAAAAAAAAAAAACAATTTGGAAGTTATTCGTTGATCATAATGGCACCCGAAATTACCTATAGGAGAATGATTTACCTCTAGAAATTGCTAAGGGAATCTAGAGATTTTACAGATATCAGTTGTTTCAGTTATATTAAGTGATAATGAAATTTTTAGTAAATATTATCAGCGAAAAAAACTATCACTGACGCTAAACGGTAAGCGAATATATGATTGAGCTAGCATCTTTTTCCTTCATACGCTTTCCTAATTTCATCTGCTAAACTAATCACTAATATGAAAAGCCACTATTGTTGGAGCAAGTCTTTTGTGGATAATTTTTTGCAACTAAACGTTGACGAAATGAGGTTCCGTCGAGTATAGAATGCTGGGTAATATTTTGATCTCTGTTATGTGTTCGGGAATTGATGGTTCAACTTCAGTAATGCTACAAGAAAATATCCTCTGATGTACATTATACCGAATAAATTTAGTGACTGCAATAATTCCCATATCAAAACTAGTGAATAGATGCGCACATATGCATGTTCAGAAATATTCAAAAGGATATAAAAATATGAGGCTAAATAAATGCTCGATTTTTCTTCAGGCTTGAAAGCAAGCGCTTTTGTGTTGAACATAAGTTTACGCAGAAATAACTGACCGTGAATGCATTGCGAAGAAAACGATTTATTTAAACTGACGACAGCCTGTTGAGTAGATTGATTGGGATTTTTTTGATCGTATCTAAGAAACACTTTATTTCCGTTTACATTCGGTAGTAGATTGGCAGTTGAAGGTCGAGGGGTGACGATTGTTGACGCACTATTGACAGTCACGTCTGTGGCTTCCTGAACGATGATAGAACAGATAATTCTCTGAGAGTCAGAACAGTCAAATGGTCAGTGGTCAAAATGGTCAAAAGAAACAATGGTCATAGAAGGGCGTAAAGAGTATACAATGAATGCATGCAAATATTCTCTGAGAATTTATATTGGAAGCAATAAAGTAGAGGTGAATATGAGCTTATACTATTTCATATTTCATCCAAATTAAACCCATAGCCTAATAGAGCTTTTTGGCGGTATGCTCAAGTAAGGGGGAGGGGGAAAGGTGAGTGCGGGAAGGCTGCTAGACTTCTAGAACGAGAGGAATTAAGTCATTGCACGTTTTTTTGAGATTTCATGCATCTTTTGCGTGATTAATTTATTCTCTGTCCTGATGTCGACCTACCGACCTGACCAGGAAGTAGTTATAATTCGATGAATTTAACACCTTCATTAGCCAATCCTAACTTAATTAATGAATTAATTCATTTTTTTTTTTGCTCTATGAAGCGCTATATTATCGATCAAATGAATATTTTTTTTTATTGAGCTATGTAATCGCTTGCAATTGTTCATTGCTCTTTTCTTCTACCAAGACTGTAGTACCATGGTGAGGTTAGGCATGCTCGTTTATTTACACATGTTTATTTTCGTGTAAGCGTTGCAAAATACTTTCTCCAGTATAATCTGCACTACGAGATGCTTCTCTTCCTCTCTCTCTCTCCCCCGCCCCTTCTCTCTCTCTCTTTCCCTCTATTTGCAATCGAAATAACCTATATCGTTTTTGAGTTTTTGAAAATTATTTTTCTTTAATTTTCAAAAAAAACAGCTGAACCGTTTGTCTCTGGAAATTGATCACTTGCGATCTAAAAGAACAAATTATTCAGACGAGGGTTTGTTGATCTAAAAGAACAAATTATTCAGACGAGGGTTTGTTTGTTCGGTCGTTTCATTCGTAAATGCATTCGTTTCAGAAGTCGTTTCTCATGCTATTTGATATTCTTAGAAACTGTTCGTTATATTTTCGGGCTAGGATGTAAAAGTTGGCGTCATGCCAATGCCCTTGCATTTCCGTTCATTTTCAAATAAGTGCGAAAGCATATCGGGGAGGCTGCAATAAAGTGTTTTTCTTGCAATTAAGCAAATCGGTTACACCAGCATCGCAAAGGACATAAAATGACACCTGCTGCGCATTTGTAACTTAATTTATCGATTGTACTTCAAAGATCTTATTAAGCATATTAAACACCTGCATAACTGGTAAATTCCCCGATACTCTTAATGATCAATGATCTAGGCAAGGAAGAAGGACAGAAACTGGCTAGAGCAGGCCATCCTATCGTGAGATAAAGTCTGAGCAATCTTATCCTCCTTGCTTCTAGGTATATGCCTGGTAAAAAGTAAGGTTTAGTCACAATTCCATTGTCATAGAACTTTCTAAAATACGTATTAGAACTTTCTGCAGCATATTTTATAGAATAGATAGTCAAGTAATAGTGAGAGTAATAGTAATAGTAAAAGTAATAGTAGTAGTTGAGTTGTACATTAAACGAATTTTGAAATATAAAATTGAATTGTTTGAACCGACTTTTTGTGATGGTCCTCGAATTGAATACTCCATAAGACGAATAGCAATGAATGCATAGCTTACAATTAGCAATAAAAGAGGACCCCAAAATACAAGCACCTAGAAAAATTTCAACTTTGAAATTTTCATATAAAAACCGCTAAATATGGTTACGAATTTTTATGAGAAATTAATGATTTTATGACGATAGAAATTCAACGTGAACTCTGTGAGATTTCAACTTATAAAATTACTCAAACACATTATTTCATAGAATAATTTTTAAGCATCGTTTAATAAGTAAATGAATTTGCGCTTTGTACTTGAGTAATTATAAAGCGGAAACAACTATATATTCAACAGATTTTGAGAAGAATATTTGCACAGTGCAAATGTTTTCTGAGGAATTCGTCTATTTGATAGTGTCGTATTTGCATATTTATAAATCTTGCGACTGAAATCTTTGCATAATTAATTAGCATTCGTCTATTTGCTTACTTATATCAACCGAAGTTTACGTCCATAATTAAAGTCCATCGTCTAAGTGAATCATTTCGTCACTAGCATTAAGCGTATATAAATATTAATGCTTATGTAAATATACAAACTAGATCTTCGTTAAGCTTCTTCATTGTTTTCCAACGACAATTTAATATATACACAAATGCGCTATTTGCTCGGCCTTACTTTATGCAGTGCGTTTCATTATTCCAACTTATTTTACAAATGTTAAATGATTAAAGAGAAATCTTTTATCCAACTATTAAAGAAATAAAATTTTACTATAAGAAATTTATGATTTTTTTAAATGAAATCTATATTTTGTTATAAGAAATCAGTCATACTTAAGAATCAACAAGGAAATAAATCCCTCTTTAACCGATACTGAATTATTTACATCGCAAGATTTACTCGTAATTGTAATTAGTAAGTAACTACTCGAAATGAAATTATGGAAGTGGGCATAAAGAAATTATTCGAATGTCCATATCTACTGTATGGAATATACTCTTAATCTTATGGCGCAATTGTCGCGGCTGCCATGTTGAAACTATCAAATAGATTTGCATAAACCGTGCATCGATATTTATAAATTTGCATAACTACATAGATTAATGAAAAATATATTTTCTAAACATAGATCGATCAATTATAATATTTTTAGATAGTATTTTTTTAGCGTATACAATTTAATTTGCTAAGTCAGCAGTTTTAGGTTTTCTACAATTGCTGACAAAATGACCATTGATTGAGAATGTAAATCTGTGGCCACATTTTGAATGAAGCTTATAGGTATAAAATTTCTTCAGCATGAGTTTTTTTTTTGACTCGTGAATCAGAACTACCTAACCAATAACTAAACAAATCTATATAGTTTATGCAACACAGAAACAACAAGTTGTTTTTTTATAAAAATAGGAAATTTGCATAAAATCAACCTACCAAATGTGAAATGTTATAAATATTTTGTGTAAATTCACTATGAATTTGTTGTGTTGAATGATGCAACGCTTCGAAACGTTCTATAGACCATATATCTGAACATTGTACCCAACCACCAGGATGATTCGGATAAACATTCAACGTTCGCCAAACCCATAGTTGTGGTATACTCCATAATATTGAGAGTAACCATGAAATAGCTATCATACAACGAACAAAATTCTGCAAAAATATTTTTATCGACAAATTCGATTTGGTTTTTTTAATGTTAATGAAGTCAGTTGCCTGTAGGATTGTTAGTGCTTCCATTATTTGATCATATTTTTTAAAATAGGGCAGCTTACTCCTGAAATGGGAAGGTTGATGAAAAAGCAGGAGGTATTATCCTCTTTTTTTCAGTAGTTCTACTGAACCTTAAAAGAATTGCATTATATTGTTCAATTCAATTGTGCAACATATATTTTCTCTGCTTTAAATAAACTGTAAAGGTATAAATTTTCATATATTCTATTAATTTGTTCTATGTATGTGTGAGCATAAGCAGATCTAAAATGAGAGGATTTTTTCTCTCTTTCTAACGTTATAGAGTCAGCAGTTACTTTAAACGTTACTTTAAATCTTATTAAAATATACTTCCTTCTTTTTCCATTTTGAGAGGTTTTTTTTTGCATAATTGAATGGTATAGAATAGTCTGATGTTTCATTTTTTTTTTCTCATCATATGCGCGAGGCACTTGCATGCGCAGATGTGTGCATTTATCTTATACTTATCTCGATTGAGAATGGTATTGTATTTGTATGAATAATTGTAAGGATATTATTTCCTCTTAAATATCGAAAATTCATTCTTATTTTTAACTTATAAACCCACTACTGAATAATTACAAGACGATCTTTAGGTGATCTTTTGAATATAAGTGCTATCGAATATCAACTCTGTTCGCATTCAGTGTTCACATATTTTTTCCGCCCGTTAGGCATATAAAATCTATCATTGGCCAGGATGATAAGCTATCGCTATTAATTTTTCAATCGTTGGCACAAAGATCTTCTACTCATCTCATGGGGAAGGGTATCCTATAAACAGCGATCGAAAAGACTGTCTCGACCATCATTTGGTTCGTCGGGTAAATTATAGTTGGTAGGTTGACAAAGATTACGTCAATGTGCTGGTGAAGCATTATGCCTGGACCATAGGTGGTTGTCACAACTTAGACGGTTATACCAAAAATTTTTTACAAACTACCTAGATGTGACGCAATTTGTAATGTCTACGATGCTTGGTAAAATTTTATACCTCAGCAAAAGAGAAAAATCTTTGTAGAATCACTTTCAGCATACGCATCTTGAGTATTTCATAGAAAACAAAAGACGACGTCCAATTGCATTAACTTATCCCACTTCTCAAAGAGGAAGATTTTACCTTCTTCCTTACTATTCTAAAATTTCTTCCTCTTCTCCTCATTGAAATGAAAATGTCCCAGCTAAAATTTTGCGGATCAAATGTTTTATTGCAATAGGAAATCTTCTTACGCAATTATATTTCTCGAAAGATATAAAAATTAAATAAATGAAGGAGTTCTTACCGTGGATTTTCCCCTTCTTACTTTCGATGCTCCAAGAACATTACGAAGTCGATCGAGAGCAATACATACGACTATATTCGAGCTAATATAAAGTGCAACCATTGACATAAAGTTGAATAGTTTACAGAGTAGATCACCACCATACCATGCATATGTAGCTAACCAACATAATTTTCCCACCGCTAATATTGTTAGAATAAATAAATCCGATATGTTTAGATTGATTTTGAGAAGTAAAAAACCAATCTGCAAAATGCATTTTTTTTTTGGAAAATTACAGAATCAATTTTTCAATGAATTTTTCGAGTTCTATTAATTTCTGTTAATAGAAATTGAAATGAAACTGGAACTCATTTTTATTAATTACATATGGCGAAATAATAGCATAATTCGTTGAACGTGAAGTATATTTTTTAATGATTTCTCTTATTAAAAAGAGAGCGATTGATTTCCTTTTCTCATCTAATATTATGAAAAATTTTTTTGTTCTTTCTACAATCCTGGAAGAAAAAATCATTTCTGGCAGAGATGAGCGAATAGAAAATGATGAAATCAAAACTTTAAATGTTGAAATTTGGCAACTTTTAGTCTAATTGAAGAAGTTATATGAATTCCGTCCGGCGCTTGCTTTAGAATGCTTCAATGTCAGTAAAAGTGAAAAAAGAGTGTAAAAACTAAAATATAGCCGAACAACAGAGAACATATACGTGTACGATTAGAAGGGCTCAGAATGGAGAGGTAAGATTTGATGATCGGAAAACTCCATATTTCGCAATGAAATCGAATAAGTATTATTAGTAAAAAAAAAACGAACCTTAACTGAATGTGATTGTGCACGTTTAATTTCACGAAATAATTTGATAAGAATATAAATATTTGAAGGTGTGCCGATGAGTATTACAACGGCAAGATAGGTCATCTCAACATAATCGCTGAATAGATGTTCGGGTGGAATTTCATCACATTCATTTCCACAACCGTTTTCCGTTTCGTTCATCTAGAAATAGAAAGAGATTCATTCGAATATTTCAGATACGGAACACACCTAACCGCTTAATTAACGTTCACAATGAAATAATAGCATTTTAAAGATTTGATCGTTTTTTTTTTCTTCTTTTAACTTTTCAATATAGGATTTAGCGTGTTGCGTAAATTAAAATCAATAGTACTAGCTTACGTTCTCAATAAGTAGTACTTAAACAATCGTACTCTTTTATGATTCTCTATTTGAATACCGAAAAAGTTGAAAATAAGTTCAAATTTTCAAGGAAATGCGATTTTTTTTTTCAATTGAATTCTATAAATCTCGTTTTCATGATCTAAATTTTTTCTGAAGGTATATTCCTACATTGATAGTCGACGACTATATATTCAAATATTTAGTGAGTTAGGATTTCATTACTTTGTAGTTATTTTCATTCATTTACATAAATATGCTAGTATAGAATAATGCGATGTAGTGAATAATTTCTATAGAATTTATAAACGACATGGAAGTCAAAAATTCTTTTAGTTTGCAGTGATCTCATATAATAGTACAATATTGGTTCGAACTATGGATTTTGGCTGATTCATTCCCTAATGAGGTATTCGATATGGTATCATGTTGCAATCGATCAAGCGCGAAATCATGCGGCAAAATGAATGGGCCAAAATTGGGCAGATTTAATGGAAATTATATGCGTACTCACAACTGGCAGCCTTCAACTCCCTGGAAATTGCTATAGTGGGCGAATTTCGTTATCAACACTTTGTAAAGTACATACGGATAAGTCGCATAAATTTTTGTCGTCTGGACAAAATTCACCCAATTTGTCCGATCTTTATTCAAACCTCATAGCAAGAGATCCTTAAAACACCAAATTTGCCGGCTTTGTCAGAAAATTAAGTTTACTTGAATAAAACAGTGCCAAAATTTGTCTTCGAGTTACCACATTTTGAAGGTCAAGTAGAAGATGGTAAATACTAAGTTGTGGAGTCAAGTGTGAAGTGGTAAACAATAGATTTTAGCGTTACCTTTAAAGCTATAAGTTAGTAGTAATAAGTTATACGATTAATATAAGATGGTAAACAGCAAGCTTTACGAATGTCTATAGGGAGTTGAAAAGTTGTTTGGTTGATCAAGCACTAACCTAAATGATAGTAAGCAAATGGCTGTCCGGTGCAAATGAGCAAGTAAACAGTCAAGTTGTTATAATATGAGCTAGTTAGTTAATGATGGGATTGCGAGATCAAATGCAAGGTAAAAGAGTGATCATGAATGGTCGTCGTCATTGTCTTTATGCCTTCCAATGAATTTTTAGTAGCTATTGTTTAAGCTATCCTATAAGATTTTATCAGTCCAATTGTAGAGGGGTTCTGCCTTAGGAATCGACACCTTTAAATAATTGACCACAAACGCTGCTTATTCATATTCTATTTAACGAAGTTGTCATATAAGGGAAAAAACTTTCAAATGAAATTGAATTGTCCACTGTAATACATAAATGACCACTTGATCGTCAACATTTGGTCAAGGAGAAGAAATAATGAATAAATTAATTCATAATTTCGATAATAGACTAAAAATAATTTAGCTAATATATTTATTGATAAGAATAGATGAAAAAAAAATTACGCAAATATTGAATGCTAAATATTTTACTCAATAGCCTAAAAATAGCTTCACTTCTAAACGATGGTTCCTTCTCTATTGTTGAAATTCATATTGAAGCAATTATTTTCATTAAGAATTTCTTATTGCGTGATAAGTTTAATAAGAATCCTCTTTATCGGTGGAGCTTCATCGTGACAAACAATTTAGACACGAATAAAGGACTACATCGATGGGATCAAGTAAATAGAAACGAATAAAGGAATAGTAAAGATAAGAAACAATTTAGACAGTAAATAGATAGAATGGTAAATAGATACCATTCTGAAAAGTACAAATTACAATTACTATTAAGTTCATTATAGGAAATATTCATGAAATTTCTATTCATTGAAAACTTCAATTAGATTGTAAAAAAGTTCATTTTAATTTAAAAAGGGGCCAACACGTCGTTGGTGGCGATTCCTTGGTGAGGTTATTGTTGTACTTTACGATTGCTTTGCAGTCGATGGTTCAACACTTCGGATTTTACAGGACCTGAATCATATTATCCAATAAGCGACCAGTCACCTCAAAACCCGCATTGTTAATAATCCCGACTTGATCCTGGAGATTACAGTTTTGTTGTCATTAGTATTCTCGGAAACCACTCTTTGCCGCCTTATAATTGGCAGCCGGCTATCTAAAACTCAGTCCCACTTTACTGCGCACCATCTAACATCTAACTTCACAACTTCATCTGACTTTTATTTACCATTTAAAGCCTAATTCTGTAATCTTCTGTTTACCATGCTACACGAAGTGCCAGAATCACTTCTTCAGTAATTTGCCCGACAAAACGCATGAGGAATAAAATTTAGAAGCGCTTAGGTAAAAATGGGTAAAGTTTTATTGTGGTAGGTGAAGCATGCTAGAGTGATGATGAATAGTATAGTTTTGGAAATTTCTATAGAAATCTCAATAGGCAGTACAATAATAATGTGTTGATGTATAATTTACGAGATTTTTTGCATTGGTCAGCAACAGCAATGATCATATTACTACATACCACTTCAAATAAGTCGACTGCCTAAGTTTTCAGCAGCATACGTCGTATAAATATGCATAAAAAAGGAGGAAATTAGGCGACCAAATTCCAATGGATAACTTCTGAAATTTTGCCTACTCCATTTGGAAATTAGGAAAAATTAATTTCAAGATTTCATCGTGACCGAATCGAACGAATTTCAGAGGAAATTCCACAGTTTCACACTATGCCAAAGAATAGAACAATACAATCTATATCAAAATTTTCATTCAGAAACAAAAAAAAAAATTCATCGCATGATTCACGTCCAATTTTTATCGTAAAAATCGAAGAAAATACAAAATCTATGAGTTCAGCGAGAATGCGAATCGAGTCTATGATAGAATGATAAGAATTGAGTAGTTCTCACGTTCGAAAACAAAAAAAAAAAAATCTCAGCGATGAAAAATTAAAAGTGGATGGAATTAGTCGTTAATTTAATCTCTAGTTTCTGTTCTCTGTGCTCATTTAATTCGGTTATAGTAACCCTCAACGCAATACATTCCATGCATTAATTTCTGATTTCTTTGATGTAGAGAAGATATGATGTTTACCTCATTTAGATAGTGTGGTTTTTTAATTTATAGATGGCACTAGGCAAATATTATTTAACCATTACATTGTATGAAAGATACACCATTATTTAGAGTGTGACATTTGAGAACTAAAATCCCTTCGACGATATGTAAGCTAATTCTTCATGGAGACTTTTTGGCACACATGATGGCTTCGTTGAATGCAACTTTGCTTATCCAGAACTCTTTTTTCCCTTCCTTCAAAGTCATTCCAACTAGCAAATAGGTGCGGGGAGCATAATAAACGATAGTAAGCGTTATGACGTCCACCTTTCTTGACGGGTGGGTAAACTAATAGATTCGGGCATCATAGCCTAGAACAAAACGCCATCTCTTTTGTTAATGCTATGCATATGCGCTAATAAAGGTGGATTGGTGAAAGGTAACAAGGTGAATGTTGATAACGGCTAATAAGATGACAAAGCACTAGAGCAAAATTGTTGTTATAAATGCAACAACACAAGTGACTACGGTATTTTGTCTTCTTGTACCCGTAACCTACCTACAGCATAGTGTGGAATACCCGTTATCAATTCACTCTACTAGCTTTCACTCAAATTCGAGAGTACATCACAATTTCCACTAACGCTATGGTTTGTAGAGGAATCCTCCCACTACCTTTTTCGGTTTATGTGTATCAAAAAGCACACAAAAGTAACGCTAGTTGGAGTTCCTTTTAGTTGGATAGAGAAAGGGGGAAGGGGTGCGGGGAATTGAGGGAGAGGGGAAGAGAGGGAAGTTAATCGGACGAACAGAATTGTAGTCGTTAAAAAAACGGCAGTAAATTGGTCCAATTGGTGAGAGTTTCTGACAGTCGTCGACATTTCAGCGGCACGCCATATTCATTGCTGTGTCCCTATGAACCAAGCAATCAGAGATTTTTTTCGCGATCCCCTCATTCGGAATGAAATAGACGATGCACCACCCACTAGTGATATTTCATACAACGCGATTCCACTTACCACAGCACAAATCCTAATCATTCAACGATAAGTTCTTATCAATTTGCCAACAATTACTCAACATCTTTTTTATTATTAAGATAATGAACCTTAATCAACCTTAATCAAGCCAATGGAGCTAATAAAGTTTAAAATTTTTTGCAACAAATCACGCGTTCTTAATCCCAGGAAAGTAGTTCTGAGCCTATGAAAAGAGATATTTTAGTGTTGTTTCTCGAAAAGCAACCATGCGTTTTTAATATAATGCATTGCAGAGTTTATATTCGCCTCTCTTTGTAGTTGAGTGATGCAGAGTGGAGATCAAAGCACATACATACTAGGTGATTTGATAAGCCAAGAAGAATAGTTTTACCCTATATCAGCGACAATTACTGTCATCGTTTTCACTACACTATTTGATCTAGTCGAGTAACTTTTTTACTAGCGGGTAAGTTGACTAACTGAAGAGGTTGGCGTCAATGGTACATGACATCAGATTATTGCATAGTCTCTAAATGTTGTACTCCCCGAACGGGAAAGATGATGAAATCTTTCATCAAGACTAATCTTTTCAAAAACCATCCGCTTTAGCTAAATTGTTGCAACTGAATTCAGTTGAAAACTTTATAACACGCTCTCATTGCATGCGAAAACTGCAATTTATTGCATCGATTAGAAAGCTTTATGATTGCCGAGAGATCTCGAGCCATAGCAATTGCGCATTTTGCACTTTTTCGCTTTCGTTGCAACAGACTCCTGCTGCACTTTGCAAAATATTTTAAAATTTTCTCATTGCTGGTCTACGTAATCATAGATGCCATTTGTGAGCATATATCTGCAAATCGATCGTTTCCATTCTTGACTGTGTTCACTAACTGTTACTTTAATTAGCGTAGGAGCCGAATTTGCATATTTAATGAAAAATCCGCCTCTTTGGCAAGCCTGCAACAGCCTGATTGTTTGTTTTCTTAGGCATGTCTTTCTAACGAGTCCCAACTAGTAAATTATCATTGACCCCTGAGAGCTTGTAAAAGCCAAATGAGCGCGAATTTCTAGACGCAGGCTCACTAATTGTAATTCATACTGTCAGCTGCCAAAATTTTTGCACATCTTCCAGATTAAATAAGAATCTATTTTCGCCATTTCATTAAGACCTTCCATCAGCAGGGGGTAGTTATATATTATTATCGATACTGTCGTGATCAGATTAAAAGGGATGGAGATCAAAGCATTAGGAATTACAGCCTCTTGATCAAAGATCAGTCACTGCAGTCCAAGCAGGTCTTATCAGTCAAAGGTAGCTCTCATCAGCTGTTCTCACTCTTCTCAGGTCTTATTAGACTGTTATCAGTCAAAGCTTTGCAGTCTGGAATATATATCGAATACAGTCACCTAAAATCCGGGGGCTCTATCAGCCAGCCGTCTTCATGAAATCAGCTCCTCCTCCCCATCCCCTGCAAACGCCAATTTTGTGCACATTTTGGTTTCACATGAGGCGGTCATTTAAGCAGAATCCGGACTCAGCTGTTGGCTTGCAGTTGGAGTAGTCACCTTTGATACAAACAGTGAGAGCATTTTCAACCTATTGAAGAAAGGTTAGGATAGAGGATTCATTAGGTTATTAGGTGGGTTCAATTCCACACTTGGAGGAGAGTTTAGAGAAGTCAACGTCTATAAACGAATTGCATATGTGCAAAAAAGCAGTGAATTACCGCTTCATTAATTTTCATGACATCGGCCGATTATGCGATTTGTGCCAATAAAAATTTGCTTCTCAACGGTCATTCGTTTTCAAAAAGCAAAAAAAAGGAGTGCAATTGGTAGAGATCATTGAAGCGTGAATATCTCATTAATGCAATCATTTCAGACATAGTGTCGTTTTTGAGGGTCATAGCATGTTGAAAATAGACGAGAATTTAGAATTGCCGCATATACATAGACATTATTTAGACATCATATACATAGAGAGACATTACACAGCTAACCACAAACGAGGGAACATCACGATAATTCGGTTTCCAATGACTCACCAACAATCGAATAAAATTTGTGAAGCTTACACTTGAAACACGCTGACTGCAAATTACTTTCTGCAATCTTCCCGCTAAGGGCGAAGCGATCAATACGCAACGGAAATG
Organism: Baylisascaris schroederi; assembly: GCA_006503575.1. Taxonomy (NCBI): domain Eukaryota; kingdom Metazoa; phylum Nematoda; class Chromadorea; order Rhabditida; family Ascarididae; genus Baylisascaris; species Baylisascaris schroederi. The sequence goes on along the minus strand of QEWY01001369.1, from coordinate 746,130 downwards.
AAAATTTTTCATGTAATCTATGATTGCTTCTTCTATTGCCTCAACAGTAAAATAAAATGAGCATATGAGGAAGCCTTTTATCTGCTTCTAATTTAGGAAATGGAAAAATTGCTTTGCGGTAAAGTGTTGAGGTGGTATATCTTTGTCTGACTGGTAGTCGTTGAAGTTTTTAGCAGCACCTTTGAAATATCCCAAAGAAAGCGCAAATGTCCGAAACATTCTTTCGGATTTTTTTTTCTGCTAGATCACTTTGTCAAGTATCGTCTATCGAGCGAATCGGGGCGGCATCATTCGATGACAGCCGTAATTCATGCAAGATAGATAAGAAGTAAAAGTATTTTTATGTAGAATAAGAAGTAAAAATATTTTTGTGTAGACAAGTAGTAGCACATTTGATTAATTAAGTCATCTATTAATTCAAGATATTCGATATTGATTTCTGCTGGGAACGCTTCTCTAATAGTGATCACAATATAGATGTACAAATTACATTGCATTAGCATTGCAACAAACTCATTCTAATATTGCAAAACTCATTGCGAGAGTTATCATAAGAAGGCATTTGGTGTCATCATAATTTAGCGGTTTACATTTCATTGCTGAAAAAGAATGCAACAAATCTATGCAATGAGATATTTAATAGTTGATACAACAACCAGAAATGAGCGTAAAGTTTTGCACAATAATGAGTTAGGTAGATGACATAAGTAGAACCCAATAACAACGCAACAAACACTTACGCGTGGCAGTAAGTTGATAGGGTTTTCTCAAAATCGTAGAGCCAAATTAAAATACGTAGAGTGGTTGATTTCATATTTGCAGGCGATGGTTTTTCACTGCTAAGACAATAGTTTCGTGATTGACGATCTTTAATCGTTGCAGCCAAACAAGTATGGAAGTGTATCCAAGCAGCGGGGTTGTATAGCTCTGTTGATTAGACCAAGCAAATTCACAAATGCTTGCAAATATTCAAATTTACGCAATAATATGCCCACAATTAAAAATAACTGCAAGTATAAAGCTTCCAAATCAAGCTCGCTCCCTTTGCAGCTTAAACGATAACAAATAAAATTCACTTGAGTTGCAAAAGCGCTGAAAATTTTTAGGCGTCACTGAGTGACCTTAGCATCCCCATAAATTGAGAAATTAAATAAAACGTTAGTGTAAGAGGATAACGTATGGTAAGATTATGCTTGTCTAATTCCATACTTTGAACTACAGCGGTTTCGGAGCAGAAATCACAGGGCACATGGATGGCGCTGTTATAATGCCTGTTGCAAAGATAAAATTGTAAAAACGCCTATGAAGCAAAGTTGTTTTCCCTTTACGAAGTGAAATGCTCACCGCGAATGCCACATAGGTAGTAAGTATATGCAAGAGGTAAATTATATGTAGAACAATTCGGAACACTGTTTTCACGTACATTATTAGTGGGGAGCAGAAATGCGACTAGCTCACAGCAATTTGAGCCGAATATTGTAAACAATTTTTTACCTTGCCGTTGGGCGTTTGCAGGCGGCGCATGACGTCATTTTATTTGGCACGCAAATGAAGGTATACAGAAGTTTTTGATTGCTCTTGGATGGAATATCATGGAATTTGCAAATTTTTGTTGGCGCAAGAAATGAATCAACGAATGCTGAGTGCGCAGCTGATTCTCGTTAATTTTGTTGAGTTGGCAATGAATTGATGCACTCGATTGCATGAACGCGATGAACACGAGTAATTTGGAGGTGCGCGCATATATGCACATACACACATACACACAGAGAGACATGCACACACACACACACACTCACACACACACACACACGTGCGCACAGATATAAACACACGCATACACCAAACACATACCACACAGACTGGCAGGAACATTGTGTGCATATCACATACGTAGGTGCGCTCAATTGCACGCACATATGCACAACACACACGTGTATACAGGTACGCAAAATACGTACATATGCATGGGTTTGATTTGCAGCGTACACAAATCTCGTATATAATATTTCATCGTGAAAGGTGTTATTTTATTTATTTTATTTCAAAGTTGTGCAAAGGGAAAACATACAAAAATATTTGAATGTGAACATCAAAGAGCATCTTTCGCAAAAGATTTAGAAGATAAAGTGGAAGAAATTTGTGTAGGTAAGAAATTTTTGTAGGTTTTATAACGGTCGGAATGTGAAAAAAGCAGATTTTCTATTATAAAAGACTTCGCGAGTGGTTGAGTTAAATGAAAAGTTGAGGCATCATTCCGCATGTCTCTAATTCGCCCGCTACCTTATGAAAAAAGCTGTTCAAGGGGTGGGGTGGGGGGAGGGGGGGGAGAAGGGGGAACATAACAGCTCATATAATATTAACTCCTGTACCATGCCTTTCCACATTACGCAGGCTAATAGCTGTTGATTTATTCATGAGTTTAAGCCAATTCGTCAGTTTCAGTTGATTGCTTGAGAAATCTTCGTCGCATAATACCGATCTTATAATGAATAATTGGGCTATTTGCGAAGGGCATTCTCAAACTCGATCAGTTGATTTACCTTGATTAGTCTATTCTTTGCTTATCATGGTGGATGGTCCATGGTCTATTCCACGGATTGTGGATGATCGGTGCTTTGAATTCCATCGCTCATCGATTTTCTCAGCTATTAATTAACAGATGAAAATCAATTGTCCAAATTTTGCTGATTGATGGTCAAAAGATCAACCATCTGTCAGATGCAGTAACTTCGGCGTTAGATTGTTGAACTTTCATCTTAATTGCCTTACAATCACAGCGTCTTCTCTTCCAAAATTTTCGTCATGGAAATATATGCTGGTAGTTGTGGAAGTGGAAAGATATCGTCACCCTGCTGCATTATTCTGCTATGCTCATAAAAATTTGCCCTTTTAAACCATTGGCTCCTCCAGCTATCTTCCATGAAGATATTCATCGATGTAGATGTCGTGAATGCAAATGTAGGTTAATCACTTAAGATGGGATATGCATAATTTTCAGCAGACTCTACCTATCAAAGTGTGTCAAAAAGAAGGAAGACAAATTTCCTATGGGTCCCCTCTTCGTTCCCCTCTCCCCCCCCTCCCCCCCCCCCCCCCCCCCCCCGCCCCCTCCCCCCCGCCCATTAGTATTTGACAGTTCAAGAGATTCACTTAGTTTCGTCAGAACTGCTTAATGACTTTCGTCGGTTTTGAAACGTCTGAAAATTCTATGTACTCAACGAGAACCTTAACTTCGTACTAGCAAAGTGAAATCCATCTAGTTATAGATGAATGGAGGGGAAAATTCTGAAAAATTTTGCACTGTTGTACTATCGCTCGAATTATTTTATGCATGTGTTTCCATTCGTGATTTGAGATCGTTTGAGAATTGCCTGACGCTTCTTGTTACACCAATACTTACTCTTCTCTTCTCTTTTCATGGAACTTCACTGTCTCTTTCATTTTTTTTTACAAATTCAACGACGTCACCAACGTTTCATGGTTTCGTGTTGGTCGAATTAGAAAGAAGTTATATTTGTTCCTTTCATTTCGGGGACGGTAGTAATTCTTGAGGGAGATTGTAAGGATTACAGAGGCACCGTTAATGCTATTATATTATGAGGGAATTAAGGTTTTCAGGTTTGCTTATATAAGAGGCTACATGTGTTTTGATAATGTCAGGAGTATCGAAGTTTCGTTTAACTTTAATAAAATCACTAAACGACCCTCAGATTTAGATGTGTGCCTATGTGTATGTGCCCTTGCGTATGTGCGTCTGTGAGTGTCTACATCTGTGTTCATATATGCATCTACCCTTCTGTGTGCAAACTGTATATAGGCGTGCATTTGTCTGCGCGTTCGTATGCGCATGCATAGGGATTTCAAATAAGTTTTGCATCTTTCTAAAATCAGATTTTTCCTGTTCAAAGGCAAATATTTAGGGAATTTGACGGAAGCATCCTCTTCAGATCTAAGTAAGAGCAGCGGTAACTTTTGCACTTTTGTATTTAACTTCTCAAATTCGATCTCTTTTTGAAATTTTAGAGCTCAACGAACAAATGGATATATGGATATAACAAATAGATATAGAGATGGATATATGTATATTTATTTATTTATTTAATATTGTCTATACAGTTGCATGTTTACATGCATATACGCAAAAACATAGGATGAAAAATTGCAAAGTAACGGGAAAAATTCTAACGATACAACCGAACATAGATGCCCAGTAATCTATAGCAAGCGAATGATGACTGAGCACAATATACACAAAAGTGCTAATATAAGCAAGCCAAGGACTAGAGTAGAAACACCCAGATGAGACGAATCATAATTAATTTACGCATTTTAGTAATCTAAACAAAATGCTCGACAAATGTTCTCCTATGCAACGAAATAATTATGGGAATGAAAGAATAAGCTAATTAAAGGGCGTGTTATTTTTGAAAAAAATATGTGCATTCACTATAGTGATTTTCATTTCATAGGATAAAAGAACAGAGGGCATATGTATTTGTGGCAAATTCCCTTTTCGAATGACATTCTTAAGATGCTTACGCCTATTCTCAGATATTCGTCTTTCACTTTCTATTCAGGAAACATCCAAGATCAATGCATTAGTAAGTGCACTTTTAGTAATATAAATAAAAAATCCTCCTATCATGTTTGCCTCATAGTACAATAATATACGATAGTATTCATTTACCGTATAATAGGTATTCGTTTTCTTGACTTATTCAGAGAGCCATAATTCAGTTCATTAAAAAATTTTATTTTACTTTCTTTGGATATTTTCTTTATGCGTTTTACCATCACCATAGGTAATATTTAGATGATAGAGGGCATTCAGTCAGAACTATTAGGCCATAATTTTTAAGGATGAAAGGATGACCGACATTTAAGGAGTATAATAAGTAAGTGCGCATATTTGCAAAAGTTTCCTTCACTGTTCCATCCATGACTATGTAAATTCAATGTTCTACCCACTACCCGATCCCTAGTTTCTACGATTCTAACGCAAGATGCGGAAGCGCTCTCTTATTTCATAGAAAAATTTTTTGAATATAAATAGCGCTCTAAATCGCATCTCAACGACTGAAATTTTTTCTGGCAGAAAAAAATTTTCATTAGGAAATTCCTAGTCGACCATCATTTAAAAAACCAGCAAAAAAAAGAATAAAATATAAATGCGAAAACTTTTTTATTTCATTTATGCCTAAAGCATTATTCAGCAGTTTCATATTATCCAACAATAAAATACGATAGTATCGACATTTGAATTCCATAGAAATACGATTAATGGTAGTACGCATTAAACGTTTATTGTTTCACGAATTGGCTTTTCTAATTAAGAAATGACATAGGCAAATATGACGATAAAATTTTCAACATTTAATATCTTTAAAAGGTGTTATATTTCTATAGAAATTTGACAATTTCCTTTAGGAAGGTTGAATAGAATGAATGAATAAGAAATATAAATGACAATTAATAGATACTCTATCCACTCAAATATTAGCATCTAATATATTTATGACCTGAAATTATTTCTTGGAGTTGATGACGGAATGGAAAGATGAACTTCGCTTCGCTTCGTTATATTTTAAAAAATGGATCAAATACCTTAGCCATAATTGATAGATGGAACCTATGGAACACTTGTGTATTTGGGGTAGAGATTGAAGAGATATGTGAATATTGCCGTGACAAAAGTGTCTTATAAAGCGATTTTATAGATATTTCCTCCTTATAAAGCGCATCCAATCGTGTAATCATTCAAACTCAACTATGCTAGGTTTAATATCCATGAGATCAACTAATCGGTGGGCAACCACTTGATCTTTGTAGTATATGTTGATTGATTATTGATTATGGGATAAAATAAGCAAAAATTGTTGTGATCACAAGGAAAGAACATCGAGGTTTTTGAATTGTTATCAAAAATTAGCATGGCCTATTCGACAGTTCTATAATAGCTAACATAACACCATAGCAGTCACCTCGCTATATATANTCTGAGGATGTTTGGAAAGGATGTGAAGGATGGAAGGATGTGAAGACAGTCGAATAGTTGCAAAGCGATTCTATTTCATAGCAAAACGACTATGACATTGAAAGAATGGCCATCTGAAAATGAATCAAATGGCACTACGAGCATTTCCAGCCTGTCCTCTTGTGAAATGAATTACTTGAACAAAAAAAATGTCACCCAGCGCAAAGCTCGTTAGAAAATTAGTTGAATGCTAAATTTCCCTTTACTTGCTTAGTATCAGACATCATAGCGGTAGTGCACTTTTTCCGTATCTCGTAACATCCTGCAATGTTGACTTCGAAATATGCTTCTCCCTCTCTTCTTGTTTTTCTTTGCTTCTCTTCCTCCTACTTCTCAACAATACTTCTCTCTCCGTATCTTCTATATATATTTTTTGTACATCCATATACGCAGCAAAGAGAAGAGAAGAGAAGAGAACAGTGTTAATAATCGTAGTGCCGTTATAGATCGTTTTGAGTGAAAAAGAGTTGAGAAGTGAGGAAAAGAAAAACTATTTCTCCCCCTAAAATGGTCATCTGATCCTTATTAAAGCATTTTTGAAGCTCTCTCAAACCCTATTAGTGAGATTATCTATATGAGCGAAATAGCTTTAAAATATGCATAGAAGCGCATTATATAATATTACTAACGTGCGCCTCATGTCTAAATAGCTCTTTTATAAATGCTGGAAGTATGCATAGCAGTAACTCGGTCGCCTAGGTTTGATATGAAACCGCTTAGGTTTTTTTAAACGTTTTATGGTAAAATCGCTTAGGTTTGATATGAGTGTTAATCTTCTAGCGAAATCATACCAGCTGCAGCTTCTCTAAAAAATCCTGAACTGCCATAGCTTCGTCATCAAAATGTGCTATGAAGAGAGCTTGAAATTTATCATTTATTTTTACGCCGTTTTGCACAATTGGATTTAGAAGGCGCATTGTAGTGAAGTCATGAGTGTAGGTAATTTCACTAATATGTATCTATCTGTTTGCCCATTCTCTAGCTTCATCGAAGCTAGAGTTATGTAATTTGATTAATCTAATTTACGCCATAAAATGAGCACCTATTACATTGCAAGTTTATACGTCAGATTCGAGAATAACTATATGTACTTGGAGGCATACTATTAGTTACCTCTCACCACTACTGCACGGGATCTCGCATCATCCTCTACTCAGATCGCTGTCAAACTCGGCAGGTGATAAGCTAGAGTTATGTAATTTGATTAATCTAATTTACGCCATAAAATGAGCACCTATTACATTGCAAGTTTATACGTCAGATTCGAGAATAACTATATGTACTTGGAGGCATACTATTAGTTACCTCTCACCACTACTGCACGGGATCTCGCATCATCCTCTACTCAGATCGCTGTCAAACTCGGCAGGTGAACGCTTCCACCACTAGCACACCGGATACAAAGTTCATGTAAAATCAAGCCATGAGCACACAATTTTTGATTTTGTCAAGGACTCCTTGGTACTCAGATTTCCTCCATATTCCACTGTTGCAGGTTTCTGCGCAGCGAGATGCCAAACATGAGGCATTTCACTGCGATAATGAATTCGTTTTTGAGCCCCGGTCACCGGACCTCGCTTAGAAATATTTAGACCATCATGAAACTTCACCTTTCAGAGTTTTTGTGTATGAGGGCGATTACTAAAAAGGTGATGATTGAGTAGTTGTTTAAAGCGACCTCTTGTTTAGATTAGAAGGGTACGAACCGCGTCCGGGTTGAATCTTTGAAGGATGCAGATGTTGAAATCGATGCTGTGGATGACAAAACCAATTTTTTATTCACCGCTTACTAATGTTAGCATTCAAGGTTTCAACTTCGAAAAGCTCCAAAATCAAAGACATCAAAACGCTCTTTCGGAGACCTAAAAGTCAGTGACATTTCGGAAGCAGGGAATTCTCAAACCATTTCGAAGAGCTGTAAAAGTCAGAAACTTTCGACCATCTGGTCTTCGAATTCCGAAGACACTTAAGCGAAGTTTTTTTCGAGAATAGCATTGTTGCTGATCGTTTTTATTTCCTCTTCCTCGACGTCCACAAGGACCCTTTATCCTAATCGCATCATAAAAGCGGAAATTCTTTCTAATCGCGTCGTTAGAGCGGTTGTGGATACCATGCTACATAATGGTGGCCATTTTCTTGCCCATGTATTGCCAAGTCTATTTCAAATGGAACATTTCTTCCTCATGTTGATCGAACAAAAAAAAATTTACGAATTAAAATATGAAAGTTGATTTGTTGTTCGATCTTCTCTTCTACCTTGAGGGATCCAAAAGGTATTGAGAGGATCAAAATCACTGGTTTATGCCAATTTTCAGCTCATTTCGCTCGATTGAAGAGAAATATTTCTTTGTTTTGCATATCAGATCCCACAAGCAGATCCATAAGTCATGGAACTAGGAATTTCAAATGAAATAGCTATGTTGACAATTCCATTGGACATCCTTTTTACTCTGGGAGTAAGAAGGATGTCCACTGAAGGATGTCATTTGATCCACGATTCCTGAGGGGGTGGGAGTTGATGATCTGGATGTGGCCATTGGCAGTAGTTTAATTATTCCGGCTTCAAAAAGCAGCAAGTGTCTAATTATTTACTCGTTAAGAGGAAAAGTAATTGAATGAGCAAGGGATATGCAAAAACCTTGAGCGTCACATACGAGCTATAGATTTCTCTAAATTGGATGTGTGAGTTGGACATGTTTATGGACACAGCTCCGATAGCCTGAACAGTGTTTTGAAGCTTTGGTATTTTTTTGGCAGTGTGTCAAATCCTCAATCCCATAGGCTTTTCGGGGCTCATTAACACTCAAACTTGCCGATGTCGGTACGTTACTAATTTCAGCAGTTTTATCGAACTTAACATGAGGAGCGTTTATGCTTTCTCCCAGTTAAGAGGATCGCATCATTCATAGGAACACTTAACAAAACTAACCATTATCGCATAATATTAAGGCGAGGATAATCGGTAGTCTCCACTATTTTCGAATACTAAAAAGAAAATTTTGTTGGTAATGTTTGTTAAAGGTTTGATTTTCTTGGAATTACGCATTGCCGAAGTAGGTCTACTTTCTTGCACTTTGCTAAACTTCTATGAATGTTAGGTTCGATATGGAATTGATCATCGCAAATCTGAGTGCATTTCATTGATCTTATTGATTCAGAAATCGTTATGATTTCTCTTTCACAAATATTCTCTTCTCATAAACATAAATTTTATCATAAATATTTCTTAAAATTCAGATATTTCGTTGACTTATGGAAACGCTTGTCTTAGTTTCGATTAGAAATCTTTCCGTAAACTCTGTGCGCTTTTAAATGACTTATCCTCTTGGTTTTCTTACGCATCCTATATACTTATTACATAAACAGAATAGGGTATTTACAAAAAACAACTATAATGCGTTGCTTTCTATTAGTAACATTGCCAATGGCATCAATAAGACATTCGCTACATGAACATAAGCCATATTCCTTCTCTATTAATACGGGAGTATATCCCATTGTGCACTTTAGCTGACAGCTTGTACTTCCCGTAGTGTGTCATTATGAATGAATGAAATGTGCGAAATTTTCTTGAAAAACGATAATGCTTCTTAGCCTAAAAGCATAGTACTTAAATGATTAGTATTAGCCTTTCAGCTAACGAGTGAAAAGTTTTCAACTAATAGAGATAGTTCGCTTTCATCGAATTTCCCAACTAATTCATCGTATAAAAAAAATCTCATGCATTGATTACCATTCCATCTTTTTTTTTTTTTTTTTTGAAGAATCTGGCAGAGAATATAATGAATTAAATAATAAAAAAAAAACAAACAGTATGTCACCTATAAAATGCTCATAAAAATTTCGGGAAAGTCAAACTCGGCCGACATTTTCAATAAAATTTCCACCTTTAATACCTCAGACATATAGGAAAATATGTTGAAATTTGTCGATAATTATAATTCACTGCAATAAAATCAAATTTCAGATATCCTATAGTGATGGCGTAAAGTAGATTCATAGGTCAGCTAATTTACGGCAGAAGTTGGAAACTCAGTTGTGCAGATTTTTACTCACTTGCAATACAATGTTAGCGTTCGAAATTTTGTTGAATCACAGAGAGCATTTCAACGTCGAGATAGATATAAGCTTGACCATGTAATATGAATTATACCTATCAAATTGTTTAACTTAAATTTTCGAAATGTATGAGATGAAAATCCAAACAGAACGACAAATACAACTCCGAACAGACAGACAGACAAATACACATACGTACATACATTTAAACACGATTACATAATTATGCATTTGTTTAACATAAGTGCATTTTCTTGATTAAATTTCATTGAACTAATATTTTCCAATTTTATTTAAAAGCAATGCAATTTTATGATGCATTGCTGTATGACAGATGCAATTTTCACGTAATCGGAAGCTATTAAATAATAACTTTTCATTGTTGTTTGCACTTTATCGAATTAAAACGCATCAAAACTTAACAGCGAACGAATAGAATGAACTTTTTAAATTTGTGGAAAAAAATTGCAACGTATTGCAATCAAAATTGCACATCTAAAATTGCGTTTCTAATATGCAATAAAGCAATCTGTGATATTAGTTGTAATCAAAATGCCTTAAGGCGATAGTCAATATTTAAGGTTTATATTTCAAAGTGTTTATTTATGTTTTCTAAGAGATGAAGAATAAATGCAATTTGCATTACTATTGCATACCTCATCCACTATCAGTGATAAATCAAACTTAACAGAATAACGGAAACAACTCAAATGATGCACCTTACGCATATTAATGCCTAAATTAGTCGGCTAGAGATTACGATCTTTACGAGTAAACAGTTCCGTCGGAATTAATCCCAAATGTAGGAGAGGTTACAGGATGAATAGTCGATTCATCGCTCAAATGTTAGGATTGGCGCCTTGCTTCTCGGTGGGTCAGGTTGAAATATTTTTTGGTGGACGATATAGCTTACGGTTCTTTATTTTTTGTAGTTTAAATGGTAGATTTACCCTATTTACCTTCCCCATTCCCGTACAAAGAGGGTCTCTCAGATCCTTAGGTTCTAACATTGTACTCAGTAGCATGACAACATAAATTAACAGCTTTTTTTTCTTATCATATGAAGTAATCACTAGTGCTGCAGCATGAAAGCTTACCGGTTTCATCCAAAAAATACAATCTGCATCTTTTATTGTTACTGATAAAAACGAGCCAAAAGTCAGTGATAAGTTTATGAGGGCACAAATAAAACAAAAGACATCATTTAATTTACTTCTAGAGTCTTTACTAGATAAGGACTACGGTGAGCTTGTCACTTGAGCATAATAAACTTGAACACAGTCAGTGCGCATATTTAAACAGGACCACCGAAATAAAAATACCAGTGTTAATACATTATTTTGTGTATATTACGTGACGTTATACCTGGTAGCATATTTTCCATATTTCTTTTAAATTCACTTTATTTGTTAGACACCATCATCAGTCGCTAAGAGGCACTTTTACCCTATTCAGACACATGCATATTTGTCTGACAAATTCAACATAAAACATTCAATCTCCATGCATAATGCTTTTCGTAAGCTCAATTGAATTGAAGTGTTATGTCATAGAATCATCCCTTGTTGAATGATTGAGTTAGCATTCATCGATGAATTTGTCTACTTCACGATCTTGCGTAGAGATTCTCACATATATATTTACAGCATAAAGTTAGCGCATAATGCAGCGTATTTATGAAATCGGAAAATCAGCGTGAACAATTAGGAGGGCGATGAAGACCACAAACGTTTCCTGGAAAAGAAAAGAAAAAAATTGTCACGAGAGCTAAATTCTACATACTGAAGCAAATAAGCTAAGCGATATGAAGTTGGAAGTTTTCACTGAGTAATTAGAACTTATCAACAGCTGTCTCTATGATGCTCGCAACGATTCGCTAGCATTTAAAAGGGCGATGATGGGTGGGATATTGGAACAGCTTGCAGCCCATTGAACTGGAAACAAGGCGCCTGAAAAAAAAAAGCTAGTTTGTTGAGGCCATAGGAGAAGTGTCCTTTTTCATATAAACTTTCAGTAGTTACTTCGAAATTAAATATTTTTATGCAATTTAGAATTTGCTTTTTGGATTATCTCTTTCATATCAGTTTTATAGGTGAGAAATTATTAAACTTGATCATATCGAATTTGGTATATTAAAAATCGCTTATAAGTTGAATTAGTTGCTCATCAAAAAACGTCTACATAAGTGATTATATTTCCCACTATATTCTCATAAACAATTTACTTTTAATTTCACCAGCATCCCCCTATTGTTTCCAGGGACAATGAATTTTTGGATCGCATCAAAGCCGATGCAATAATCATAGCAATTTTTGACGAATTGAATTTTTAAATAGAAATTCTGATAGACAGGCAATGAATGCGGGTTATAACGAATTTTTAAAAAATACTGACATAATAGCATAACGAATAATCCGTTCAACAAATGCATTCTATCTCACCGGTTTTAGGAACAAATTTCAGATCTCCTTATGAGCAATTGCCTGCCACAAAACTAATTCGATTCTATTCCACCTAGGTTAATTATCTCTTAGTTATTTATTTCATTAACGGATTGCATTCAAGATTTTCATAGTATGAACACTACTAATAACATCTGCATTAACTACGCAAAAGTTTTTTGTTTTTTTTTTTTTTTTGATTCGAGCGTTATATTTTCTTGTGATAGAGGAAATTCAATCCGATCTTATTTGTGGACGATTCTTAGGATGATTTGGAGAAAATTTTCTCGATGGGAAAATATTTGAGAGTATAATTGAGCAAAAATTCTCAAATAATTTTCTAATTTATAACAGTGTTCCCTAAATAAGCGTTCTTCGACCATTTCAATTTTTCCTAAACATGAATGATTTCTTGAATTGTTTATCATCAAAAGTTCAAATTTCTTCTAATATAGATGACGTCAACTTCTTTAGCACGTACTCAAACAATATTAATCAACATATCACAACATACTAGCATGTTGTCGATTCAATTTTTGATTACTCTCAACAATAATACATCGTTATATTGATTCTGAAATACTCTATTATCTGAATTCTTACACCTTCCCTCTAATACCTTCACCTCTGAATTACACAAACAACAAGCTACGTCATCAATCTTTAATTGCATGAAAGACTTGGCTATTCAGATTGGCTTCAATGCAAAATTTGATCGTCATGATGAAAAGACATTTTTGGTGCATAACGTCCTATTTACGATATCAGATATTTATTGCAATATGCAAATAGAATTTAACATTTCAGTCTTGTATGCAATTATTTTCAAATGGAAAAGATGAGCAATTTTCATGCAACTAACTTTCAAAGAGTATAGACTTCCTAAGAGCAGTCTGTGCAAAGAAGCACATTGATATGCTTGAGATTCGTAGAATCAAGTGCTCCCTATGCATAGTGCAGAAGGTATTGCATGACCACACCCATCTTGATTCTCTAGGCATTTTTTTTATTTTTCCCAAAATTGAAGCGCTTACGCTCACAGGAAGATGAGATTGAATATCGAGAAAAGGGAGTAGATTTACTGAGAAGATTATCAATCTTTGCAATTCTCTCATATTTGCGCTTGCTCTATCATTTTCGAATTCTGTGCCATTAGTCATTCTAATTTAAAACGTTTCGTGCCAATTTTACCTCTATGCTTTCCTCTTCCATCTATATCGCAGCCTTTCTGTTGTAATTTATGCTAACAAATACACTAATATAGCCGATTCGATCAGCAGTCACTAAAAAGGAAAGCTAGACGAACTGGCACAATGCATATCTCTACAATTCCTCATATTTAGCGATGAATTCTTGTAATTTCCCAGAAAAAATTCGATGTTTCCCAGAAAAAAACTGGAAAATCCGGTGGTGAAATACATGCAGACTTCAGAGGATATTAAGTATCTATCCTACTCTGGGATTACCGTTGAATAAATCCATTTAGATAAGTCAGTATGTGATATACATTTAACCAACAAATTCTGAGAGTTTCCATCTTCAAAATGGATAGGTTGGAATTAGCAAAGATAAGGAGAGACAAGCACACGCAAATACCTACATACAGACAAACAAACATGTACGCATGCGCACACGTACATATCGTAAACAAATACATATCGATATAAATAGGCTCGCATGCATAGGGTTATAGGCATAGCGTGACCGTAATGCACTTTGTAAATGTTTATTTGCAAGATTATTGGTTATAAAGGGGCACAAACGGAAATTTTTATGAAAGATTTACCCGAGTTTTGGAAATTGGCTGAAATATAACAGACAAATGGTGATGGACCCATTGCCTATTATAATCACTTACTACACATTATTCGCATTGCTCAAAAATTAATTCGAACTTTAGCGCTAAGTTTTTGAAAGAAAATATGTCTGTCCTATCTTTGCTTTTCATTTTGTGGGAATTATATTTTTTAATGATACTCGAGATAAGATTTTTAACTCAACATGAGCCTGAATGGTGGAAATTTTGAAACCGTTTTATTTATTTTATTATAATAAATTATCAAAACGATCGATTCAACTAAATGCTGAGTAATTGTCGTCTATGAAGTAGGAAAGCGCTGCCATAAATACATTAATAGTTTTGATTACACCTTTAATCATTGCATGTGTTTGGTGCACTCATCGGTCATTCCCCGTAAATATATTGGAGAAATGAAGAGGGAGCCAAGTCGTAGTGCTACAGTATTGCTTCCTTATAGGGTTTGCTTGGGGGAAGACCTTAGTAGCTTTACATACTTTTTTTTACGTTTTCTTTTCATAGAGAAATTCCAGCAAATGATTTTTCTCTTATGGTAATAAATAAAATCACCTCTGTTTATTTTTATAATCAACCCCTTTTTACGGGCAATCGAAGCGGATCATCCCTTCACTCTCCAGCTTATCCTTTTTATGATTTTCGAATTTATCTATAGACAACAAGAGAAGCACCTGTTGTTTAGCTCAATCAATGCAATGAATAGTGAACGTGCGGAATGATTCTGAAAATGCTTTTAGTGCTAATGTTTGCTCAGTGCCATAATTCAATGGCTTTGGCAAGCGAGCATTCAACACCGACTTCAACAATACGCTTCTTTCTGCAATGTTTTTCCCGAACAAGAAAAACGGTCTACAAGCGTATTGCAGTATTAGAAATTAGCGCATATTTGTTTTTTACTCTTCTCTCAAAATTATGAGTAAAACTTCGTTAAACAATATTTAAATGTTTCCCTCGACAATAAGAAGAGAATAATATAGAGAGAGGAAGTATTTGATAATCTCGAAGAAAAATGCTAAATAGCAAAAATGCTTTTTCAATTCTATATGAACAAGACACTAGAGTTGATTTGGAGGTATAAGCTAAAAGCTATAGTGGAAAAAACGCTTGCAATATGTTAGAATAGGTGCGATATGATCGCTTTCACTAAATCAATTTTCCTCTCCTCTTTTGCTTTCTTGCAAAACTAAATTAGCATAGGTTTTATAAGTGATGAATTTCTGCAAGACAGCAACACCTTCCAGATGGATCTATTAATTTACAATTTTAAGAACTCAATTGTTATTGGTGGTATTTTCTTGCATATTTAATCAATCGCAAGATTATTATTGCATTAGAAGCGTTAAGAAATGCTCTAGCGATTAGGAACGTTAAAAAATTATTTAAAAAAAAGAAACGAGGAGTACAATTCTCACGACACTATTTTCGATTAATGATTGTTTCGTCATAGAGAAACACTTTAACAAAGGGAAGAGGGGGTCGAGGTGAAGGGAAGAGTTACGTAAAGAGCTTTCAAAAGTTCTCAACACTCTCACGCTTTGAAGTACTTCATATGCATATGTAAAGTACTTAAATACAAATTCGGCTAGAAATGTAAATAAAAAATTCACGATGATAAACTTTAAGTACAAAAGAGAAAATTGAATTTGAGAGATTTTCGATCATGCTCAATTAGACAGTCTAATGACTTTCATCTAAAAACTTTTGGGGCAACCGTTTTTCTATAAAATTGGCAACGAGAATTCATTAGTTAGTCGACAATTTTGAGAGGGCGAATTTTTGCATTTCACTAAATTTTGAGGTTATATTGGTCATTTCAAACTATAATAAATTGTTTTCTCGATTTTATCCTTATTTCCGTTGTTTCTTTCTCTTCGGAATTTCGATATGATCTATCAACGAATCTCTATTGAAACGATATTCTCTTCCGTATTAACATTCATCTCACTATCTCAACCATTGGCTTTTCCTTCAGCTATTTAGAGTCCAATTCAAATGATGAAGTTAGAGATTTCTGATATAATATTTCATTGGAAAGCATGATAGCTCGCAATTGATGAAAATTTTTTAAAAAACGCTGCAAAAGAGCAGAAATGAAATACCTTTTCGCCATTATTTCCATATTTGCCTGAGCTATACATAGCAAATAATATATTTTCTATGAAAAAGCAACAGTTTTTTCTATTACTTCGTTCCCCCCCTTCTTTACCACTCGTTTGATGATTTCGTTGGTTTGGTTATTTAACGTCATAGTTTCCTCCTATTCATAGGGGATCTGAAGTTTTCATTTTGCACATCATCTCTCACTAATGAAATATTTAAATTTCTATTTCTCCTTAATGAGTAAGTTGTTTATGCAGATTGAATAAATTCATTAGAAAACAATGAAATGAAGAAATAACTGATGAGAACTAATCTCATAAAAGTGAACAATGATGATTCTATACAGACATTAAATTCCATTGACAGGCTCTAGAAAATGGCAATAAGGGTTGCAAGTTGTATATGGCAGGGATGAACGCTACGATAATACTATCTCATTAGATAAGAAGTCTAGCGGGTTTATGAATAGTCGTTCAGAGAACATGACGTATACGGCCATTATCCCGAGGAGAATACAAAGTAGGCTTTCGTGTATTTAATATGCGTGAGGCATTCATGCGAGGCATCCGTCAATCCTTTTCTCTTGTCTCCTTATTTCCATTACGCAGAGGTTGAGATAGATTTTAAGGTGATTATGCAAAGGCGCACAATGCTTGCAGTGCATCGCAAATACTTCTCAACAATCCTACGCATTCTGATACCTGATCAGGAAAGCCATGGCCGTGAAATCAGC
This sequence comes from Baylisascaris schroederi, assembly GCA_006503575.1. NCBI lineage: Eukaryota > Metazoa > Nematoda > Chromadorea > Rhabditida > Ascarididae > Baylisascaris > Baylisascaris schroederi. The sequence goes on along the minus strand of QEWY01001369.1, from coordinate 728,944 downwards.
GAGAATGTCTTATGTATGGAACGCTTTTCCCTTCTTATATATGCTGGAATCAGATTTTCGCCGTTCCGCATTGTTGCGGTGATCCTTGCTAAGGCAAAGGCATCTTCATCTCAGCATGGTTTCCCTCAAGGGAGAGAAACTAATCGAAAAAATTCTAAAATAAGTGCAATGGCCATTTATCTCGATCTTAGCCAGCATCTTGGTAGTTTGACGAATTGGTCGCATTCCATTCTCCTATGCCACAATCCTCCCTCCTTTCTGCCTCCTCCCGTTCCCGTTGACAGAAGCAGTCTCATCCTCTAAAGCAAAAGAAAGTACTGACTTAACCTAGACTTGCACGTATTGTACCTCCTCGAAAGTCTGGATCACAGGTAACGTTCAGATGAACCTTCCAATACTCAAGATGACCTTATTTAAAGTAGGCATGAAAAGAATCGTCTTCGAGTGCGCAATTTTAAGCACTTTAGATGTGCCTTGTGTCTTCTAAATGTTCAATTAAGAGACAACGCATCACGCTGCAATGAAATAACGACAGAGTGCCGTCTCATCTCGAGAATTAAAATGACGGTTTCTGGAAATAGCTGCGATATCGTGGAAGGAGGGATTGAAAAGCTGACAAATTCTCCGAATACCTATATAATAACCTAGAAAAAGAGACTGATAGGCTATCACCAGTGCATCGTTACTGTTGCTTCATTATTTAACCGAAATTCATCTGGCTTACATTAGCTGTTTGATGTTTGGTGAAGTATAGCGTCACCTCAAATATTTGCTACCTCAGCTCAGTTCTAAATACGTGATCTTTTACAAAAGTTTGACTAGGAATCATGCAAACGTTATTAGGCCTATAGCCAACGAAACGAGTACCCTGAGTGTTTATGGGCAGCTTTACGGATTTAGATAATCTCAAGTCAACAACTGTGACCCAGCTTGATAGCCTAGACTGCCTCAAAAGCTCTTCAAGATATCCTAGGCTAGTGTTGTTAAATAATAAAAACTTAAGTTGTGTGATGCAGAGATTTGCCGAAATATTTACAAAAGATTCCCGATCAGCTTGATTCATCATTTCTTGTAGGAATGATCACCGTTGAATATTTTAAAATGTAATCACAGTATCTCAAAAATTTCCCATTCATTTTTTTCCTATAAATTTAAGATACGATTTCCAAGAATTTTACTATTTGAAATTTTCGAATGACTTCTTTAGAAAAATAATTTCCAAAGAAAGAAAGAAAAAAGCAAAATTTATACTTTTTTCTTCACAGTTTGAGTGCTATTAGTGTGAGCAGTTCAAGTTTTTTAAAGCATCAGCGGTGCTTCAAAATATTTTGATCATCATTTTAGACATTCAAACTAACGCTTGCACAATCTCCCACTGAACATCGGAATAAATGATGTCATGGATTTTTACTCGGCTGAATTTGAACTTGAATTTATTCGTCCGGCAAGGATTATAAATTTCTATATCAAATTGGAACGGATTGTACGAACGTAAAAACAATCCATAGACTGAAGTACGCTGTAACGTAGTGAATAAATTGTTCTAGATTTAAGTATGAAATTCCATATTATCCTCCCCCTCCTCACCAACCCCAACACCCACCTTCTCGAGGGAGTGCATAGAAGCTGAAAGATTTTCATTTAAAAATAAGACGCTATGGAGTCTCTAACGAAGTCAGTTTATTGTAATGTTTAGTCTACTGGATGAACAGACGGCTTCCTTTAATGAGGTTTGCTGGTGCTATGGAAAAATCCAATAATAACGAATTTTTCAATTTTCTAAACGAGCTTTGATTTTTTTTTCCAGAAGCAATGATGTCTGAAGCATATTGATATAAGCGATTTCCTGTGAAACACCGGCAAGAGGGATTTACTGGAATGGGGTGCTACTCATAATGCATAATGACGAGCAAATGATGCACAGTTTAGAGCATTATTCAAACTCTGCGGTATTTAGCATTTCACAACTGATAAAGCTATGAAAATCCTGCGGAGACACTTGAGAAATTCCAGGATAAATCGGAAAATTTAGAGGATCCTATACAATGAAAACACTGGATAAGAACGCTTGTTCATAGAAAGCGGAAACCGTAAAAGTGACGTTTTCTAACTGTGCTGTTGCATAAGTGAGCACGTTGAGGTTAGCCTCAGATGGCAAGCTTCTTTGAACACTTAAATCTAGTTTTTTTTAAACAGTTCCCTCTAGAATCTTCCTCTCGTTTGCCCATTAAAATTATATATATATATATATATATCGCATCATCTGGTTTGTGCTTCTAACTCATGCTTATGAACGTTGTTGCAGTACTAACGAGCTTTCACTGCAATTTTTATTTTCTGTTTGCAAAAGCTAATCCAGTTCGATCGAGCGCATTTGCGAATGAAGCCTGATATAGCCGCTCAATGCCGACTACTGCTGAATGTTAGAAAAGTGCTAAGCTACTTAATGCTGATCATATTTTGTTACGTTTGCTCTATTTGCAAGACATTTCCCAGTAGCCCTCATCAAGAACTATTTGATGAGCCAGTCGAAATCAGACTGTCTCAAACAACTACTTGGTTCACTGTTATCAGTGTGCGAGTATTTCTATACATTTAGAAGGATGATAGAAGCAGAACTGCTAGTGATATTTCAACTTGTAGGGCATGGATACGGGATATAAGTAGCGTAGTGCTTAGAGATTTAGTCCGCCCTCATTTGAAAGCTGAAAATGAAAAAATGAGTCGGCTGGAACACAAACTGAAATGAGAGGGGGAAAGTAGGCATGATGCGCACTCAGATGAGAAGTGGAAAACTAGCCTAGTTTGCAAACTGGCGAGAGAAATGGAAAATTGGCCTGATGCGCAAACTTGCCACTTTCTAACCCCTGTTTTGCTACAGCCATGTTAGTTTCGCCTTATTAGTCAAAGCAAAGCGTTTTCGACTGGAATCCGAAGTAGATGAAACAGTTGAAGTTATTACTTATTGATTCTGAAGAGGTTTAGTAGCCCAATAGATGGATAGTGGAAAATTTTCAACTTTTTTGAGACAAATTCGGTCGGCATTTCTTTCTTCTAGCCGAAATAGACTTTTTGGTTTCCCATTATATGGTGAAAATGTAGCGAAAAAGAGAGCCGAAAAGAATTAGTCTTCGCGTCACTTTGAACGAGAAAAACACTATGAACATCATATCGTTTTCTTGATCAACTCTGATTTCTTATGGTTGCTTCCTTCGCACGCTTGCAAATCTCGAATGATCACTGAAAGGAAATCGAACTGTCCAGAATGAGGAACAAAAGGTTCATCATTGCTGCCGAAAACATTGGCTCATATCCTTAGTAAGATCCTTGAATCCTGTCACATCCTGCTTATACCTTCTATCCCTAGCATTTTCGACCGCTTTTCAAAGAAGAATTATAAATTTTTGCGAAGAAGATTAACAAAAACCTACTGTTGTCATTTTCTTGTAATTTTTCGATATCCAAAATCACGATTCATCTGCGCCTTGTACAATTTTATGTGGATGATTATTTAAAAAAAAAAAATAAGACTATTAGTTGGTATCAGGGAAATCGCTTCATAATTTTTTCATCTTTCCATTTTCGAACTCAAAAATATCGACGATGGTCTTTTTAATCGATTTTTTCGTGGTACTTATTGTCCCTTCAAAATTCTAGATTCGTCATCTTTTCCCCATCCATTCTCTCTCTTAGCCATCAATGACCACTATACAACTCACAAATTGTTCGCGCGCTATGGTGCGTTTTTTCTTGGACTTTATAAGCAGTGGTTTTTTCATATGCATGCCATCCTTGCAACAATATCTCACGTCTAATAAATAAAAGATGTTTCAAGTTGCGACTAGTATTGCTCGTTTGACTCTGTTCATTTCAGGGTCTATGCAATTTGAAAAAGAATTTGCTTATGGTCTAGTGAAATTTCACTTGACTGCTCACCATTGAACGCTTTTTCTCGCTTAGTCTGTGCATAATCAAATATAACACAAAAAAATCTTGAAGTAAAGATACCAAAGATCACGATCGCCGCATTTCTTTTCTACGACTATAAATTTTGTATTTGAATAGTTGCCACATTCACTATAAAAATACGATAGGTGCTAGTTTCACTCAACACATTTTAAGGCGCCTTTATATTCTTACATAAATGTGTATCGTATTTTTTAATGTAAATTGCAGGTTTATTCGTCTCTTATGTGGTTTAAACTCGGCGACCACTATGTCTAGGATAGCGAAGTTTTGTGAGCGTAAAATGGGTATTCCTTGATTTATGGAAAATAGTTTATAGTAGGTTATCCTATAGCAAAGTAAAGCTAGCCCATGGTGTTCAATGGCCTATCTCATCGAATCTCATCGCCTAGCCTGACTTGCCTTAAATATCCTCAGAACAGTTACATTAATTTAGAGTTCGATAGAATTATCCAACGCGATGCTTGTTTTGTAATAAATTAGTGAATATCTCGTGGATTTCATTGAATCCCACATCGTTGCCGCATATCGCTAATCCCAAGAAAATGAGCAGAATTCGAGATTTGAAACACAGCTTCTAAAAACATTTCCATTGTATAGATATCGGAAAATTGCAAGTCCGTTTGTTATAGGACAGAGATCATCTAAATAGAAATAGGAAAACTCTTAACAAGCGGAAGGTATCATTTCCTTATTTCTATAATATACTAACAATTATAAAGGTTTTTTGCTAGGTGATTGCTAAGAGCTCTCAAATGGTGATAGTCATTAGGCGCTATTGTCAGAGTTGCATGATGAATGCTATCAATATTTCCGATCACGGTTGAAGGTAGCAAACGTGGCTTTTTCGATGAGACATTTCTAGCGGCATCTCGTTGTCAACGTCAAGAAAACTTCCGTCGATCATTGGACACGAGTTTTTGAGTGCACGATCGATCACAAATTGCAATTTCACAAGAATAGATTGTTGTCATCATAGTGCTGTCATTTGGAATCGGTAAAAGTCATATGAGGGATCATTACCGTTTAGGGTGTAATTTTTTTTTTTTTTAATTTATTTAGGTTGCAACTTTTCTCAACGTATGCTCAATGGCGCCTTGTGATATGATTAGTGCAGAGATATTACTTCTCCTTCCCATATGATAAGATGCGTAAACTGATGGAAATGTCGATTTATGAAAGATGCTACTAGTAGACTTCAACTCAGTGGAGATAATTTCCGATCGAGACACTCGACACTGTCATTGATCTCGTGAGGAGTTTCACCTTTTGAGGATGCGAAAAATTGAGAATATCAGCTAATCAAGAAGTGAGCTCGTAGGGATCAACCTGCGTAAAGTACTTCACTTGTTGATACTGATATTTTAAAGTTGTCCGACCAAGAATGGATGGACATTATAATTCATCGTTTTTACCTTTCAGTTCTCAAGCTCCTTTTTCCTTCTCCGGTCACAAATCCGGTTCTGATTTGATCATCAACCATTTTCCAACTTTGCCGTGTCAGTGAAATTGTTCACTTAAGTCAGCAAAATTTTATACTCCAGAGTCATAATGAAAAACTCAACAAATTTTGTAGTGATTTTAAATGCGATGAATAAAACTAACGAAATTTGAAAATGGTACTAATTATGCAAGCAATATGATATTTGTCTAAGCCGATGAGCGCAAACATAATTCCTCTTACGATAAAATTACAACACTTTCAATATAAGAAAAAATCGCTTGATATTTTTCTTTCACATGCTCGTTAGTGGCGAATAAAACTAATCTAAAGTACTATTTTGTAGAAAATAGTCGAAAAAAATGCGCATAAAGAGGTTGAACTTTAAAAATTTGAAGCAATTTCAGAAGCCCAGTGAACAATTGCATAATATGGGATGTATGAATTTCGTATTGAATTCACATATGAGAACGTTGTGGGCAGCTTGAAAATGTAAAAATATGATAGCCATATTAAGCTCAGATTGAAAGTATTGCCATAGGAAAACTTTTCCTTCGGTCACACTTTTTACTTATATTCTGTTCTACCGTATTCTATCGCTATGAAAGATCATCGCTGTGAGAGCGCTTTAGTATTTTATGTAACATCTTTATGAATTGATGAAAAAAATATGATAAAATACAATATAAGGAAGATGACTTTTGGAATGGTAGATGTAAAAAAATGTGAAAATCTAAGAAAAGATTTGAAGGTATGAAAAAATTCCTCAAATTAATAAAAAAAAATTTTCAAAATTTCGTCAGCGCAGTGAATGCTCAAAATAAAACGATCAGATGTAGGTAAAAATGAATCAAGCTTTAAATTAGTGAATGTTGCAATGTTCAATTCGCTCACTCCATTGGGAAATCAAGGACATTTTTGAAATATCAAAAAATGGAAAGAGCCGGAATTTTCAAATCCTCCGTTGGTATTTTGAAAAAAAAAGATTTAATTGGGATTGAGTATTCCAATTTTTATAAATCTATTGAATCTGGCATTCATGCTGTAATTAAAAGAGAAGAAAAATACAGCTAAAATGAGAGAAAAGGTCGAACGCGAAATAAGCGATACATTTAAATGCATCATTAAGGAAAAACCAATAAATACCGAAAAATTTCTTTTAAAATATAAAGAAAGATTATTTTTTATTTTTTAAAATATAAGACAGCTGAAATGAGAGAAACAATTGAACACGAAATAAAGGAAGATCATAACTAAAAATGATTGTTTTTTTTGTAATTTTATTAGTCGGTACTGTGTAAATTTTATTTATTCAAAGCTCATTATCACACTGGGAGGAAATAACGAAAGTTGCTCAGTTGAACTGTCCTAAGCGAAGTTTCTTGGATTTTTAAGTTTCCATTCACAACTATTCCGGATCAAAACTGTGAGGGTCAAATAATTCTATATTACGCATCCACCACTATAAAAGCCGGCAATATTCGTGAAGGGCCATCTATATTGCAATAAGGTGCAGAAGGGATTTTTTCAGAAAGAATTACCCTTAAAAAACAATAAATCATGGGGGCATAAGCTAGGATGCATATGCAAATATTTAAGCGTTAGAAGAAAATCAAAGAAAAAGTTGCAAAAAACGACGACAGATGTTTACATATATGAGGTTTAGAGCACATCATTAATGAATCATTTCTACATATGAAAGGAGTTGAGTGGCAGTGGCGATCGCAAACACACGCTTCATATAGAATGAATGATTGCGCATTCGGAGGTGTGTATCGCCGCTCTTAAATGCAAGCATACGGGTGTTTATTTTCAAAGCAAGCATTTTGATCTTGAGGTATATTGGTTTTAAATAGATTTTTCTCTTGCAGAACGAATGAAAATCAACAGAATGACGTCGACACTAAAATGAAAAAAAGAAAGAAAAAACATTTGAACAGCGCAACCGGGCCTTATATAGCGATGAGACAGTTGAATGAGGCACCCTTACCTATACCTCAAGATCAAATGTAGATACCTATATCTCGAGATTGCAAATGAATGTGTAGCTATGCAATAGGTGGCAACATGCCTCAAACGACGCATAGGGCGTTTACCTTGTCCGGAAAATATCATGATTTCGAATGTAGTACTGAATATGATTTTAAATTGCGGCCTTTTGCGGATAATATCATCGATGTGAATCTATCACAAATGCATTTTTCACGATTAAGAAGCAATATTTTTTTAGCGTTAACGAACAGTTTAAAGAAAAAATATTACTTCAGAATGAATTTTCTATATGATCTGTCATGTTTCTCGGAATATTTGAAATAACAGAAAACGCGGCGGATAACGTCAAAATATGGCATCGAAAGTATTCAGTATTCAGTAGATTAAGGTGGGTTTGCTTAGGAGAAGATATATGTATACGATTGAGAAAGTTGAGAGAGATGCTGGATAAAATGCTATGTCATTCTTTTTTAGCTAATATAATTGCCGCAAATCCTATCATGAGTGAACAACTAACATTTAGCTTTTGAAGGTAGAAAAGATTTGCGTACAGTGGACATATCCACCTGTCTAAACTATAAAGATAATATCTAACTGTAGCTTGGTATTGAATAGTATAGATTTTCAATTTTCGACTTCTCTTTGCAGTTTTATGCATCGGTAATTGTGCTTTTATCTCCAACTACCTCACATTCTATTCATTTTTTTCCAGCTCGAACTCACCTTGATCATGCAACGTTGAATAATTATTTGTGGTATTTGGTAATATTATTTAAAAGCGAGGAAAAAAGCAAATTTTCTGTTTGGAGAAATTTGCAATAAGCTTCCTCAACAACATATATTTAGAAGATAGTAGAGATAGGTTAATGCACTAAACACTCTTAGGCATGGTTGCATCGAATAACGTTGATAAATGAAGTGTTTTATTATTTAAGTGTTGTAACAAAGGCACTAAAAATAAGATCAGGTGCGCTTATGTTTGCAATAACGCTTCATTGAAGCTTTAAAATGGCATTGCATTCATCGTCGAGTACATCCAATGTAACCGACATTTCGTCGTTATTGGCATTTACTAACAAGGAAGTTAAATGCTTACCTTGTCGTTAAAATAAGGTAGCGATAATCTCATTCTCGTGCGAGTAATGAGAAACAACATTTCCCTTGTAGTGATATGCCGCTAAACGATTTGTTCATGTTAAGAGAAATTACTCAATGAATAATGAAACCAATTTCATTAGATCCAACATTCTAACACGATGTTATTGGTTCGCCTCATCAAGAATATGTTGAAAATAATAACTTTGCCTTTAAGGTTTGATTAGTTTGATGCTGCAATTGAATATCTTCGTTCATTGCATGCATCTTCGTTTACGACTTATAGTGCTATCACTGATTGAATGAAATTATTTAGAAATGAAAGAATGTTGAAGTTAGTAAGTAAGTATAACAGTATAGATTTAGTATATATGAAGATTTGGATTAGTGAAGCGCATAAAAATAATGCAAAAAACATTACATAACGTACTGTAGTTTTGCATAAACATCATATTGGGAGTTGCAAATTTGCCTGATGACTAACAAATTTTTTTTGTGCAAATTAGGTGGCAACTAGTAGCAGAGGAAGTTTTAAGGAAAAATTGCTTGAAGCTTCAAAAATTCAAGAAGTCTGATTTTTTTAACGAATAGCTGAGAAGTTTCGAAGGTTGCGTTTAAGGTTTTTATCCTTGGTGTCGGCAGGAAGTTTTGAAAATTCAAAATTTTCAGAAAATTATGGCACATATATGATATTCGAAATTTTAATATTAAGAACGGAAAGACATAGAAAGGGACGATCATTAAAAGCGGACTCTTAAAATGGTTTTAATGGTTTAATTTTCGGCGAAGGAAGCTAGAGGTTGCATGAAGCAATCATTCAGGAACTTGATGCCATTTGCAGCAAAAAAAAGAAACGCGAAATTAAAGGATTTCCACTTCATTTTAGCCCGAATGACAAACATTTGCAAGAAAAAAAAATCTAATGCCGCCTAAGGCTATAAGTATTCATTATTGAACTAGCTTCTGGGCATTATTACAGCTGTTATATGAAACCGACGGAATAATAAGTAAAGATTAAAGAATTAATAAGCGTTTATTTCAGTAGTGAACTAATCCCGGAAATTGTTGAATTTCTGGAAAAGAGGCATCCGAAAAGGAACAACAAATGTATCAAAATTCCTAAAGCCATCATATTTCCTGAATGTTCTCTTAACTTTATTCAGTCGGTCACGTCATTCGGGGCAAATGAATAGCGCGTGACAGCAATACAATTTGAGAAGGAGAAACTTATTTATGCTTGAAATGGTGATTAAATGCTATTATAATCCATATATATTGGAATAATTTTATTTAATTGGGAAAAAAACATTGAAAAATTTTTTTTCGAAAAAGAAATTCGATAATTTTGCCAATAACGTATTTTGAGTTGAATTTCACTTCAATGCAATGGATTTTCTAGAATAAACGGAAGCTTTCTGCGATTGTAGTTCGATGGTCGAGGCTGCGGAATCGTTTGTTGTAATTGCACTCTAAAGCAACCTGAAACATATTTTTAGCTTTGTTCTTTCGTTTATTTTTAGTGAATGGAGAATGTCATATATTTTCTTCAATTTATATATAACGATATAGTACGAAATCACAATCAAACATCCACCACAAAACTTCTTATTACACTAAATTTAGATTCAATAGTGACATTGCCGATTGCAGTTTTTTTATCGTCCAATAGGAATAAATAGCGGAATGTTTAGAAAATTTGAAGAAGGAAATGTTCATAAATAAGCACCGCCATACAATATTTTTTCCATCAATGCCTATCTCTTTTTTCATTTTCCCCATTGCTTTACCCTTTAAAGTTGAAGTTAGAACAATGCGAAACCGTAGAGCTCTGGATTTCTTCAGATTAGAAAAGTCTCAATGTATGTTTACAAAACCTTTCGCAGCAATAATTAACTCATATATTACTTCACTCTTTTGCCAGTAATGGGGCATCTTTCTTAAAGTTTCCTTAGCAAATGAAGGCTGTATGAGCGAATTTTTAGTATCGAAAGTAAATATCGGGTGAAAAATGTTTTTCCGTGGGGATAAATCGATATCATTTCAAAGATGCGAAGAGGATTAAGAGAACCCATCAATGCAACCTGTGTTGAACACCTATTATCAATAATAAAAGAATAAATTTTTCTGGAAAATAAAAACTAAATATAGTAATTGATATGGTATTGACCACGTAAAAGGCTTAAATGAAAAAAGCAAATTGAAGACATGTCTCCAAGGGATGAAAAAAAAAGAATAAGTTAGAGATATTCTCATCCGCTCGGCAAACCGAGCAAAAGCAGCGGAAACAGCGCGCACTGACGCTTGTATTATTTGACTTCTGAATATGGTTTCATTTACTCACTCATCACAGCATAATTTTTTTTCTGCTTTGAAGGAAAAAAAATTGTGTCGCATTCTGCGTATTTCTGAATGCAATATTACCACAAGCAAAAAAAAAAAACCTTCAAGGACTGGCGAAAATGCCGAGTAGATGAGGTTTTGTCAAGTATTTAACGTTTTGAAGAATCTAACGTTTCATTTTTCACTGAATCCTGCCTAATAATTCAAATTTTCTGAATTCTTAATAAATGTGTTTTAAGAAAACTTTTCTGCTGCTGATATGCTTTTGATTGCAATTTTAGGTGAAAATTTTACAGCTAGATTAATTGTAAGATGCATGGAGACTTTTAATCGCGCTTCTGTATCTGCGATACTGTTGAAGGTTGCCGCATCAATACCGAAATCGCTTTAATAGATCCTCTTTCGCATTCTCGCCAAGTTTCCTTGTTCTGATTTCAGTTGGTATGTAGTTGAAATGTTGGACAGCCTTACAAGCATATATGCACAAATATGTTCGCATAGATAGTAACTTATCATAATATGCTCTACAAATACAAATTTGCATCGTGTAGATCGTTTTGCAACGAATTCTGTAAACGAGTGCAATTAAACAGACAGTAATCTTTGTTAGTAATTTTATTAATACCAAATTTGTTGATCAGTATTAGATTAATAGGTTAGTAAGTTGATGTTGTTAGTATCAGATTAACCAGGTAATAAACAGGTAATAGTTTTGTTGATTGCAATAAAAACTATCGGAAATGAATGTAAAGAATATTTATTATCGATGTGTCGAATAATAACGTAAACAAAATCATCTAATCATAAATATATCATAACAATAAAGCATCTTAAATCTTATAATCTTATAGTCACAAAACTATAAACATATGATATCATAAATTATGCTAACAGATTCGTTTGTTTCTTATTTATTTTTCCTCTCGTATATGATATTTTATAAACTATCTAAATGTTTGTTAGTAATTCTCAACGTAGAAATTGCTATAGTACTATTTCAACAATTTTTTCCTCTTAGATTTTTCAAATATTTGCTTAATTGTTGACAATCATTCTTTTAAAAAAATATCTTTACTCCATTTCAAATACATAACTATTGATAGTTTTTGTTACGGAAAAACCCATTCATTATCATTGAACTGTTAGCCTTTTTTTTCAATGCTAGATCCTCAGATGCAATAGAAAATTGCTACTGCTCAACGATTGCTTATCAACCTCAAAATGAGCAACTATGAAGGCAAAAAAAATTTTTTTCGATGCTTCAATACGCTCATTCAGTGCGAATATTTTTTGAATTCTTTCACTAAACACTTTATGGTACAAATTGGTTTTGTTTGATAAAGTTCCTCTTCGTGTTTCAGTGAGTAAAAAGAAGCAGAAAACAGAGCATCGAATTCTTGTAGTTATATTTCTTTTTTTTTGAAATATTACAATGCAATCCTGGAAAATATAATAAACATTAAATCTATCCGCATGAAATATTTTAAAAAAATCACTTAACATATTTTTGAAAAAAAAAACTATGTTTGTAATCTTAAAAATATTGACGCATATTTACATTATGATTTTGCTATAAGATTGCGTTTAACATTTTGCCCCGAGGGATTTTTTTTTCCAAAATATATGAGATATTTACATGATGAATTTAGTGCTAAACAAATTGAAACTTCTTCATTGAATGTTAAGCAATCGTCATACATCGCTGATGTATGAATGGCACGCAAAAACTATCTTCTAAATTTTTTCTTGCATTAAATTTTCATGATGGTCTCTCAAATCTCTTTCAGTTATCGTCCAACTTGGCTTTTTTTTCACAGAGCACAAAAAACATATCCTCTCTTTCAAATCCGGAAATGCAAACCACATTCTTGGAATTTCATTCACGAAAGAAAACGTTACTTATTAAATGTTATCCGGAAAAGGAAATGCCACATGCGGAAAAGCAAATACGCTATGCGGCAATTACTTTGTGAATAAATCGTAGATGTTGGAAACTTTAATCGTTTTACTAAAAAGAATATTTCCGGAATTCTTGAAGCCCTAAATGAAACGGCATATGATTATAATTCGGTTCTATAGAAGAAATATTTCATATAAATTTGTAGCTTTAATTGAAAATGAAAGGATCAACACATTGCAGTTCACCTTAAGTTTGTCTATTATTGCGCTAAGCATACTTCACAGTAGTTTTGAAAAAGAAACACAATTTACAACCATTACTATCTTTTTTTTCTACAATTTGACAGCAGCCTTCATAGATCTCCTCGAATTGAACCTGCTGAACCATCCGCAGTGTTGACGGAGTTCGGACGAATGACTAATGATTTCTTTTTTGAAAGACCGAAAGCTAACTTCCGGCTTCTAGTCTTGCTTATCAGATACAGAACCGCATAACTGTCTGTCAGTGGCCAATATCCATTAGTGCGAACTTCATTAATATTCTTTGAACCTCCCACAAGCAGGTCCTGCAGTATTTTTCCTTCGAAAAACATATGTGATGGCTAACAATTGAAATGCTCTACTTTCGATACAACTCTACATAAATTTCCCTTTATTAAAGCCTAAAAGTTACCCGAGTATTTCCATTTGCGAGCGTTTCAGTCCAAGGAGAGGAATCATTCCCATTAATTCTAATTTATTCATAATTCACAAAGGATGCAGCTGATTCATTGAACGAAAAGCTGTTTTTTTCAGTGGAAATCCGTTTTTTTAAAACTGTATATTGCTGTGACTTTACAAATTTTCCAATAACTTTTAGTGTCCAAAAATGATTTCGAAATGCTTCCAGAGATTCTAAAAAATGACTGCATATAATTAATTATTTTTCATTATTATTATTATTTTTTGATCTTATTATACTTTCTTTACAGTTAATCTTTCTATCATTATAAACTTTTTTATTATTAGAAAATGATATAGTAAGCTCTTTTTTTCGGAATTTAACAGCAATCCTTTCAACATAATTTTCGCATTCATCTTAGCTTTTAACTAAAGTAGAATTTTAAACTTTACAATAAACAAAAAATAATTGAAATGAGGAAATTCTCTATATAAACAAAGAAAACAACTCTGTTAGCCATAAGGATCAGTTTATGTTTTTTCTACCGAAATGTTCTCTTCAAATGTTGAGAATCATTAAAATGCTCTTCTATTTGAGTGCATAAATAAGCAACTAATGAAGAAATGGGAATTGTCTAATGGACAACTGCTATTTGGGAAACGAAAGTGCATCACGCAAAGTTGTTCTCTTGCAAATGTTTTTTTTTTCGAAGATGTCACAAATGCATCTCAAATTCTTAAAATTTATTTTTGACGAGGGGAAATGTGTTGAATTATGGAATTCATTCTAAGAAATATACCGTCACATAGTCAAATAATTCCTTTTATAATATAATAAAATAAAGAGGAAATAATGTGAAAAGTAAAAAAAGTTGAAATCTATTGCAAGCAAATTGATATCGAAATACTACTATTAGCCTATCAGAGAGAATTTTCCGCGTAATTAAAATAGGCGGTTAAATGTTAGGCAGGTCGATGATGATTATGTATTGGTGTGACTTGGAGAGAGCAATTGTGACAGCTGTTTTAGGCAGATGAAATTTAATGTATCTACTTATAAGTTCAATATCGAGTAGCGTTTATTATCCACCAAGCACTGAACCGTTTTCATCAATAATAATTCGTTGTCATAGTCGAGAATACACACATTTAATTTCCCATGTTATTCCCATGATGAATAAAATTATTGTTCAGCTTAACTAGAACTGCTAACAATTTCTTACGAAAAATTTTTTTCAATGTTTTTATGAAAATGTAAAGTTCAATCCCACAAACTTTAATCCGCTTCAGGCAAATAAATATCTTTCCATTTCATCCACTCAGTCATCATTGTTCGCATTTCATATATTCTGATGTTGCTGATGTCTACGAAATGCAAAAAATTTCTATTCATCGAAATGAATCGAGAGGTATTTTATCAAAAAAAAAAAGAAAAAAAAATTCAAAATTCCGAGGAAAGGAAAAGCCAATTCATCGAATGAGTTTATGGGCACGTTAACGGGAAGGAAATTTTATGTATTTAATGCATTAAACATACAAATATATTTCATATATTTGATGCATTTAATGCATAGCGCTTATGTGATAGAAAAAAAAATCCATTGAAATTTGCATATAGATTTGGAAAACAAAAATTTCTAATCTTTTTTTTTTCAATTGCGCTCAAAAAGATTATTTCTACTGCAATCTGAACCATCTTAGCAATCCTTTTTTAAGCTGCTAATTTCTAGTCGTTGTATAATTCATAATGTGATGATTTTCAAAGCGCTAAATTTATTTTGCTATTGCAATTTTCGTATTTGAAATTATCCCCTCTCCCACATCGTTCATTTATCGTAGAGCATTTCAATTTATTCTTCCTTTGTAGGTTGCCAAACCGATTTGAAAATGAAAGAAAGTAACATATAGGTTAACAAAATGAGCATTCTATAAGTGATTATTGCCACTTGAATGCTTACGCAACGCATATATAAAGAACGTGAAGAACAATAGAAAACTCAATGAAAAAGTAGGCGGTCAAGAGCGTTGACTCAGTAGAGGAATATGATATGAGAATAATGCAAAACGCATGCATGCATAGTTGATGTGAAGGAAACGAACTGTGTTGCGAGCATCCATCGAAATTAGATGAAATAGCCTCAGGCATCCGTCCCAATTTAAGCCGATGTTTAAACCGCGATCTAAGACAAACGGCAACATTTGAGCATAGTACTAATTAGGCTAGAAAGTATAAAAAAATACTCATTAGACTGCCATAATTTACTCAAATATGGACTCGATAACCTTATTAATAGGAGAGATAATCAAAATAGAATAGAGCAAACAATAGGGAAGAAATAACACCAGCGAATATTATACAATCCACCATAAAGTAGTCATTACTGATCAACAAAAAAAAGAAATTACAAGTTACAGGTGAACGGAAGAACAGTCTTGCAATATCAGAAGCATATAAGCATTCAGAAAGCGTAGCTTCAAGTAAAACTTATGCATAAATATGTGTCTGTAGCAAATGTTGCGGCTAAAAGAGATTAAAAACAAAAACAGGATTTCAGAAAAAAATGTGGATGGATATTGCAAGAAAAACTGAGATAAAATGCGCATTTGTATTTTATTTATTTAGGCAACTAGATTGAAAAATAAGCGTGAAAGAAATGAGAAAAAAAATAAAGAAAAAAAATGCAAGAATGAAAGAACGCATGGCACTACTTTTATATTATAATAAATTCTAGCGCTTGCATAAAACTTTTCGCAAAGATTCGCTTCTTATAAATCCTCGTAGTTTTACTTCGTGAAACGTATTATATCAATCTCCAATGTGGCCGTATATGCATATATGATTATCCCCGTCCACCTGTTTTGTACTTTCTAAACGGAGATCACTGAAGCTAGAGTTGTGTGATTTGCTCAGTATGAGAATTACTATATATCGCAAGGTATTTCCCATAGATTCATCAGTTTGGATTTCATTAATAAACAATGAAAAATGCTAAAAATTTGCATAAATATTACAATGGTTCGTTTTTTACCTTTGCCTGGTGAAGTTATAGAAAAAGAATTTTATGTAGAAGATTTGTATGAGTAGTCGAAAAAATTTGCATGTAAAGACGTTATTTCTCTTGTTTTATTTTTTGCCGATAAATTAATTGTCAAAGCGCCTCATCAGATGAGAATAATGCAAAAAATGCCTATCTTATGAGTTTATCTGCAATGTTTCTAGCTCTGTTTTGCACCTCGACCCTTATTGAATGAAAATCCGACAACGATAAAATGCGTACAAATTTTGGGGCAAATTTAAACTCCTATAATCCATTTTGAAGTTTAAAGATCGATGTGAGAGAAGATATAAGAAGTCATCCTATCGTGCTTATAACATTCGCTGAATTTTCATTACTCTGGCCTCCTTGATTCTCTAGTTGAATCTTCTAGGTAGAGAAACACATATATGCACATAGACCCCCAGGTATAACTTAACTTTTGATAACTTTTGCAAGAAAAAAGAAAATTGCATAAGCGCATTTAAATCATTTTATTATCATAAATGTGTTAATACAATTTAACGCCGATACGACAAAAAAAAGAAAATTGCCATTGATTCAGAGAGTGTAAATCTTTTCAGGAGTGAACGTTTTTTGTGCACTTTTTTTGCTATTTTTTTCGCTTTTTTTAATGCAATGTACGTTTGCCTTAACAAATCGTTAATTGACCTAATAAGAGCGCAAAATTATCTGCTATTCAATTTTCCCAATACTCGGAATGTATGAATTTTTGCTATCGCTCTCTAAGGAATTTGTTCTGCTCGTTATCATATTTAACTTGCAAAATTTTAAGTGCTTTTCCACTAATGTATCAAAATCCCTCAAATGCTAATTTCTTCGATTTTTTGACGTTCTTTTCTTATGGGATTTTTTATAACTTTTTTCTTACAATTTTTTTTTCATTTTTTATCCATATTAATGGGCATTCATGTTAATGATAATAAATATAAGAAATTTTATGAAACCAAAGAAAAAAATCATCAAAATGGCTAAAAGTCATATTTTAGCGTAGTGAACTTGTTGAAAAAAATGTACCCTAAAACATTGTTGAAGTTGAAGTAAAAAAAAAAATACAATTATCAAAAAGCATACACAACTCGTAATCAATGGTAACATCACGCTTAGGCATCTAACGAAAGTGAAAACGTTGCACTAAACTAACCTAATTTTCACTCCCTGAGGCGTATAGCCACAAAATAAAACACTCCTCCGTTATTTTCCTTATCCTCCTCCTTCCAGTCACTTAAAAACTACCATCTTAATCTTTAACTTTTAATTATTATTACGAAAATGTTTCCAAAAGTCGACTATTATTCCAGGTAGACCCCATAGGGAGCAAATAAAAATTCATTATTTATCGCTTTTTCAATAAATCTATAGGCGCATTTTTTGCAATATTTATCAATTTTTTTTCAGACGTTCTCATCTTATAATTAAATTTTGCTGGGTTTGAAAATAACATAAAAATCCCGCAATAAAACCTCTTTCTCCCTCCCACTCCCTCTCCCTCCTTCTCTCTCTCTCTCTCTCTCTTCTCTCTCTCTCTCTCTCTCTCTCTCTCTCTCTCATCAACACAGGTTCATACCCTTGAAAGTATTCCATGTAAAGCCAAATGGGTTAATTGTCATCTTAATTCTTTCACCGAACTAATACGACAAACAATAATCAAAGACCCCAAACGCGAAATTTCCCCGCAATGGCTTGACATTTATTCAGTGAGGTCACAAATTGGAAAGTGAGCAGTTTAGAATGTCAATAAAAGAGCAATCCATTGAGCTGACCCTATCCTAAAAATTTGAAGAAAAAAACCTAAAAATTCCAAAAAAAGGGATTTGAAAATTCCGCCGAAAATCTAATCCACTATGAGCGCTCATATACGTACGCACCCAGCAAACGAAGCGTCGTTATCTCTCACCATTTCGACATTCAAAAAAAAAGAAGAAGAAATTCTTCTTAACATATAGGACTAAACGTGAAGTATGAAAAAATTTTCAATAAATATAGCATAAAACTGAAAAAAAAAACACTGGGAAATGAAATATCAACTATGGAATATTTAAGGTATACAAATTTCAGCTAATATTGAATCGCAGATCGCAAATAAAAGGTATCTATAGGGATTTCTTTCATAGAAAAACAAAAGGCATGCAAAATTGACCGATAGAGGCTGTTGGCTAGGAACTGCGAAGCTATAAGAGAATTTTTTTAGATACTGTACGCTTCCCTCCATCTCAATGTTGTCTTCCATGATGCAGCGGTGATTTAGTAATACTTCTTCCTTTCATATAGATTTGGTGGATCTTCTTCCCCTTCCATCTACCCCTTCTTCCAAGATTGGCCGGAAGCGAGAATGGCCATATCTCTTATCGCTTGCCCCCAGGTTTATAATAATACATAGGTAATCGACTAAATAAGGATGTATTTTCAGTTCGTAAATGGCTACTGGTCGGAACATACGAATGTGCGAGTTTGCTATGAGCGTGGTAACGAAAGACCGTTTACGGTGAGTGCGGAAGTACGCGAATGGGGTGCAGGTAGCCGTGTGGAGAGCAAAATAGATGTCGACACACGACTGCCCGGTTTCGAACTTATTCCACTCAGACCCGGATTCAAAAGCAACTCTCCACATCCAATTCTCATATTGGTATGATTTTATCGTGAATGCAAATACTACTGCTTCTAATATTGTCAAATATGCTAACCTAATCACAATTTTTAGTTCATCTCAGTCATTTTAAGCGTCTATCTTATCTTCTTTTATTTATTTATTTTTATTTAAGCGCTCAGAAGTTGGAAAATGTTCTTTAAAAAAGTTTTGTGAATACGAATAAAAGGATAGGTAAGAGCAGAAGAGGCATTAGAAATGATCAGGTAATGCGCATTTAAAAGCAAAATTTCCGTAAAGCAACGAACATCGAACACCTCAACGTTCAGTGCAAAGAGCACCGAAAGTGAAGATCAGAATGACTGAAGCATAGTTTGATGTTGAAAAAAAAATGAACGCATTAACGATATCGACAGGAAATATGGATTTTAAAATCCTCAGGAAATGAAGTGGGAAATATGTGGAAAACTGTCTATCATGAAACACGTTTTAGTGAAATTGAAACTAATGTTCACCTCGACTATGAGGACGAATAAATGGGAATGGTTTTAGGCTGAATGGTTCTAAGAATTGAATGTTGAGAAGGTTGTATATGAGTATCTAACAGAAAAAAATCATATAAAATTTGAGCCTTCAATACCTAATATTTCTAGGCTATAAATTTTCATTGCAGTAGTGTAACTTGGCTAGCAACGATTGCGAAAAATCTAGCGAAGAGCAATAATACAAAAGGATTTTTCAACGCAATTTATTTTTGCACTGTTTCTTGTATTCACTCGGATAGATCAAAAGGTGAAGTGGTAGTTTTGCTAAAGCCGGAGCTCTAGGTAGAGGAGTCATTTGCACTCTTTGTTTTCTATTCCATTGCGCCTATAACAAAAATAAAAGCTCCGTTGTTGCTATTTTTCATCATTATCCTTGAGCATAGATTATACTGGTTTCCTATGCGAATGTAAATATTGAACGCGTCATTACCTTATGCTTGAGTTAGCAAAAATCTTTGATTACCTCTAAGAACAGTGAAAATACCCAGATAGATTGAACTACTTGAACTATATAGCAGTAGAGAAGCTACTCAAAAGATAAGAATTACGAAGATAGAAAACTCGAAGGAAATCGAGCTCGTTGTGAATGTTCCTTAACGCAACATTTACTTGTTCTGAGATATGCAAAAGCTCAAAATTTTTGGCTATATTTTTGTCAACAATATCAATCGTCATCAAAACAAATCACCTCATATTTATCTCCATAAGCGGAATTTACAAATATATTTATGAATATAATTTCTGACTCTTCACCTGTCGATGTTGTTTTTCAAACAAAGTGATTGAGGCGCTCTCATGAAATTTTTATCAAAACATTGCAGCAATAAAAACGTAAAAATGCTGAAGGCAGAGGAATTCTTCGATTTTGTCGTTGAGAAGATATTTTAATTGTAGCATAAGATTATACCTCTTTTTCGATATATTAGTTTGAAGAAATTTTCTATAGAATGAAGGAAAAAAACCTTTTTTCAAAAGCGTAACGCTTAGATGAACAATCTGCAGTTTTGCATTCAAACTGAGCACATCAACTGATTACCAGATATTAGCAAAATATTCGAATAATCCGTTTACCAAATGATTGGTCGGCTAAACGATTTGTTTTGTTTTTTGCGAAGTGCGTGAGGGAAGGGGGTTGGAGGTTTAAAACATCGGCAAATTAACATATTTTATTCCAAAAATTTCGTAGCGAATTTAAAGAAATTAGGAAATGGGAATATCAATCTTTGAAATAGAGAAGACAAACAAAATTTAATTCGACAACTTTTCTTTTGCAAATTTTTCCAAATTGCAACTTGAAATTGCCAAGTAGAGGTTAGGAGAAATCCATATATGCGCTCACATAAACGCATATATAGTGATAGATGTCACAAATAGTGAATGATCCGTACTTCCGTATGGAAAATGTTTTCATCGTTAAAAACCGGTACAATGCATCATTCTCAGGCTGAAATTTCATCCTTTGGTTAAGGTTGGAATCTTTTCTCTCCAACCGGGTGGCATTTAAATTTCTTGCTATGCACGACTAATGGCTATGCTCTCTGATCGATTAAATTTGCATATCTAATTTGAATTAATTAGGCTGACGTTGCGGTTATCGCTCACTTCAGCAAAGTTCAATTACATCTGCGTATATCGATGTAATTAGTATACTTTTTTGTATGTATGCTTCGTTTATGACAACTCCAAAACGACAGTATTAATGAAAAATTGAATATTTAATAACGCTGAAGCAAATTTCCTCGACGTGCGATTATAACGCATATATTCTTTATTAGTTACGACATATGATTTTGAGCAGTCATATTTCCATCGCTGAACTCTTTTCATTGTCTAGGAATAGGAAAAGTGATATGCCGTGACTGGTGGAAATATATGCGCAAGTTTGATTCGAGCTTATAAGCTTGAACTTTTCCACAGATGCTCTAAAAGGCAAACAATTGTGAAAAGATCATGCATCGCTTTTCACGTTCTTCGATCTTAGCAATTCGCCTTCAAGCATAGAAATATGAAATAGAATATTTGTTAAAAACAATAAACATTAATATCATCGAATATGAAGTAGTAAACACATATATGTTTCATATTTGCACTACAATTCAGGTCAAAATAAAGTTAATTGTATAGAAGATCAGCTAATAAGTTTTGCATTTTAAACTTATAAAGGAAAATTCTAGTGGGGCAGGATTGAAAGCATTCATCGATTTTTTTTTAGAAACAGCGGATGGGTAGCTGATACATGAGTTAGAAGCGATTGACGTAATATGAGACGATATCCATCACTTTATACACTAAATGTGATTTCCTGAATATTTTAGGCTTTAAAAAATGTGGAAGTTCCTTCGCCTTGATGTTCATCGCAACTGTTAATGCGCATTTTTCCGGAAGTTGCATAATGATGATGCTGCCTTGCATGTGTTTTTTATGCGTGCGTCTGTCTACCTACCTATTAACTTCAGCCAGAGACCGCTATTACTGCATTTATGAAATTGATGGGGTTGACGACTTCTCTATCATAATCAATCTTGATCTGCCGATGTTGGGAAAAAATTCAAGCAGTGGTACTGATATTCGAAAATGTCGAAGAATTTATCTGCGTTTTGAACCGTTAAAATTTCCATTTCACATCGGTTAGGCTATCGAAAGGGAAACTTTTTGTAGAGGATATCTAAATGGCTGCCTGCTTGTTTAGGAAATTTAAAGCCGTTATTTCGCAAACTTTCTTTTTTCGCCTACATATAACAAAATGGACCAACTAAATGGTTACTTGAGCGGAATGGAAAACCCGATATCATGCCAAAACTTCTGCCACGCCTCCTAATTTACTTCCATAGAACTAATTGATTGTTTATTCGAAGAAAGCGCCGGAGTATTTCAAATTCCATTTGCTTATATTTCATTCAAATTGAAGATGGTAACGATGAATCTACGAGATGAGTATAATGAGGTTTTTTTAGAATATGCCTCAATCGATGTGCTAACCAATATGCATATATTCTTTTAAAAAAAGCTCTTGCAATCCATGTGGAATATCCATGAGATGCTATTCATGCTAGCATTTACAAAAAAAAAGACCGCATCGTTATATTCGGTCTTCATGATAAGGATAAGTTGCAATCGCCTAATCACATAAATAAGTAACGATTTTTGGTCAGATTTGCGAAGACTAATAAACGCTTATTAAAACTTATAAGCCTCAGAGAGTGAAATTAAAATGCTCAATTAAATTCATGGCGAATTGGGTGAAAAATACCGCAAATGCATTAGACGATCATGCGCTTTAAAAAATTATAAATTGCTTCATTTTCTAATGAGGGAATTTCTGAAGAGATTCCAAGATAACACATTAAATAGCTATGAATATTTTCATTGAAACAGTTGTCTACCTTTTTTCGCAAAATTGAAAAAAAATGAACATGTCAAGGAAACAATGAAAAGTCAGTGCATCCATCTTTGGATTATTTCGGAAATTGTTTGGAAAAATTTAGGCGTAAAAAGTTTTCTCATGTTTGGTTTGAAAGTGTAAGAAAATTTTATTAAATAAGAGATTATCTGATGATATACTCCAAGGTAATCTATTCTAGACGGGTTGTTGCCCTCTTCATTCCAGCTACTCCATAAAAATAAAATATAGCGAAGAGGTGAGTGTTTCATTCACAGGTATCACCTGTTCAACATGAGTATAATTAGATAGAGCGTAGTGATTGAATTGCTTCAAACGATGCTCCAATCAGTGATCCTCGTTCACTTTCTTCCATCCACAGACGTTAGACTGAAAATAGAGAGCAATCAATCCATGTAAACAACTGAGGAAAAAAAAAGAAGAAAGAAATTACGCAAATTTACAATACTATAGGCGGTGACGTCGTTATTTTAGAAAGTACGCCTTAAATAGATTCATTGCAATAAAATTGAACTGAAGCACCACTCAACCAGCTCTTTTTTTTTTGTTCTGCGATTGCGAGTGAACGTCTCCGGAAGTGGTCTTGATTCAATTAGTAAAAAAGTGTACTTCGAACACATTAATGACGTCATTGCTCAAAACATTCGCTTCTAAACTTCAAGCTATTGCAAGAAATGGAAACCTAATCACGAGAGGATAATTGTAAAATCGGCACTATGTTTCAAGAACGCTGCAAAAATATATTATAGAAAAGGTGATATACTTCTACAATTGTTAGTCGAAATTCCTTATAGATTTGAAGAAAATGTGTCATGGTGTTGAGAGATGGAATCTTATATTTTATAAAGTAAAGGTATCGTTACAGGCAAGCGCATCTGATGGTCGTATAAATGGTGCGAATATGCATCTACACATTGAGACAACATGCGTGTGCACAGATCGCGAAAGGACAAAAACACCAATTGTGTCCGAAGGGGTCATCGGAAGTATTTTCTCGATCTCGCTTGGTCATGGCTTCGTTTGCCGAGTGCTTACAATTCGTGTAAGTAATATAAGGTTCAATATTAATTTAGGGTACACATCAACCTCCTCTGATGAACTATTCACGTTGACCGTTGTTAATCGCAATGAATGATGGAACACCTGTCAAAATCTTAATCTCACTCCGTTCCAAGTTCAACTGAAGGTATGAGTTCGTTCAAGAACTAGGGATTTTCATAATCGATTTGTAGAATACTAACAGCGGCATGAAGCTATTATTGTTGCAACCAAGTGGAAAACCTTCATTTGAAATATCTATGGCGTTCGATTAGATTTGCTAAACGAAGTATATAAGAATACGCAAATACCTACCTACCTCTATGCACTTTTTGCAAATTTCTGGGGATGCGCGTTCTGGCGATTATTTCTATGCATATTTACGCATAGATATTTATCTCTACGTTATCGCTGTTTCATTAAATCAGCTCTAAAGGCCATGGCTAAGGGATGAATATAATGTGCACGGTTAGACGGCTGCAGCCATGGTTCCATTGTAAATGATCGCTTTCTTTAAGAATTACTCGGTGGAACTGATCAAAATGACGTGTAGGTAAGTGGGTAGTCACTCGACAAATTGTCTGATTTGGGCCGTCGCACGAGGTAATGAGTTAACTAGGCGAAGTTTTTTCAAAACATGTAAATTTAGTCGATTAGATAATGAAAAGCAGCTTAACTTAGCATGCAAATAAGTGGGAAGAGCGACGTGGACTAGCAGTAGCATACAAATAAATGTCTTTAGAATGTCATCTAAAGGTCACATAAATATGATGATAAGTTACTGCCTCACTTTTCAGATATAACTTTGAAAAAACTTTTTTAATTGAAAGAAACGTATGAAATATTACTTTATTGTTTTTCAAATATTCATTCAACCTGTGAATTAAATAGGTTAGGTTACAAGCAATTCCTATCTTGCTATCATTTCCCAAAACGTGCGTCTCTCCTATGTTCTTTTTTTTTCTGATCACTTCTTCAAAAAAATTAACGATTTTTAATTTTTGAATGTTTTTTTTTAATGCTCCAATGAGTTTTATACTTTACCTTCAAATCACTTTACTGTCCACTTTGTGTTTCAACCGAGCAGCAGTGAGCAACAACGCTGCATCATATATCTGCCCACTTGTTTAGATTTAATCCATGTTCTATTCCTAAATATTGTCGTTGTTGTACGAAATTCCTAAATATCTATTCCCATACTTGGCAGCAACATTCTGTTATGCTTTCATTCGAGATTATCAGCACATATCAGCAGATATTCCAACGTTGTCTGCTTGATATGAACTATGTTTATAGGCACCTAAGATGATGAATATTTTTTTCTTTTTTTGCTAGAGTACTAGAAATTCTTTTGCACAAAAAAATTTTTCTTTTACTTTAATGCATTCGCAAATAATTTCTCTTTAAACTTCTGCGATCTTGGCGTATACCTTGTCGTGTCGTCATGAATGCATCCTCCAAACTATCGAACCATCGATCTGATGAAGTAGGAATAAGTGACTTTCAGGCACGTCGCAAAATTGGATCACACTATTCACGTCGGATCACTCTTGTCCTACCTTCGTTTGATGGTTCGACGGCACTTGATTTCGGCTGGATTTCAGCGAGTCTTCCTCAAACGGCTACTTTCATGGTCGGCGACAAGTTTCGTGCTCATGTGCCAACCGAGAGTGCTTCGAAACTCAACTACCTGGTGTGCCTTTCTACCACCTATTATTTGATTTTTATTTGTGCCAAGATTTACTTTATAGAGCATTACTCAAGTCTTCAGTGGAACTAAAATTCCATCATAAATACAATTGGCATTAGTTTTTTTAAGCATTTGCAAGGGAAGTATAGAATTTTTTTTTTATTGTCATCTCTCGTTATACCTTTCTCTCTTTACCTCTTACTTCTTCTTTAAATCTCAGTTAACAACTTCGCTTATCATAGAGCAAAATTTTTTACATGAAGATTGCTCAACACAAAGCTTTATCACATAATACGATTCAAATTTCATCGTCAGACTCCCATTCTTTTGAGTTGAAACTAACGAGTAGGCAAAGAAGAGTACACCTGCAATAGCTTGGAAGACGACAAAAAGATCAGAGTAAGTTTGATGGTATATCTTGGCATTAGTTTTTTTGAGCATTTGCAAGGGAAGTATATCTCTGCATTAAGCATTTTTTAAAGCACTTTTTTAAGCACTCATAATGAAGAAATAACTTTTGAGGATACTTTTCACGAGCTTAACCGAAATGAGCTGTTATTATTATTTATTCAAGCAAACACTCAGAGAAAAAACATTTCTAGTAGCAAGAGGCAAATGCAAGCTCAATATTAGCTCGAGGTCTTAGAAGGTGGAATCCAATTCATTCTCCTTTCTTTGCTCTATTGTTAGGGGAAGTGCCGAAATGTGAATCGAACCGTAAAGCTATCGAAGCTTTTCAAAAATTTCAGAAATGCATAAAAATTCTTGAATGGATATTTTTTCTTTGCCCAATATCAGGTCGTTTGCAATAGAGCATCAATCGCGATAGCTGGTCGATCACGAGATGATGGTCTTATAAGCTTCGAAATACGCGCCCATATGGTTCATCAATGTGTGCTATATGTATTCAGTATCGATGATGACGTACGCACCGATATGCTACTCTTCTTTGTTGAGCATCGATGCCCGGTAAAGTGGAATACAATTGTCATGCATTCGCTTCTATTTCTGTTGTGCTCTTCACTTTAATCTCGCCTCATACCAGATTCTAATATATGCTAAAATGAACTGAACATTTACATACTATAGTGATCTCCGTCGGTGAGAAATCCCATTTATTTATGTAAATAAACATTAATCATAGTAATTCTTGCATTACTATTATAACTAGTACTAAAACATACATGAGCTATTACTGCTGATGCTGGAGAACACTGATAGAAGTAATGATATAATTTAATTGATAAGTAGCATTGATTTTCCTAGCGCAACTATTGATTAGCCTTGACATTAGCCCACTAACTAATATCTGCATTAGTGTTAAGTAATACAGAAATTAATAGTAGAACATATTCAGGAATTGGTACTCCCATTACTATTATAGCGAACAGCATAATTACTAATTTCACTTTCCAAGTAGTTTTTATCAACGTAATGAGTTTATCACTGTTATCAGTGGGCATCAATGATGCTTCCTCTAGCGTTGTTGTTAATATTAATAATACTGATGATAGTGATAGCAGACTTTAAAAAAACTATAGTGCAAGTTTTAAGGAAACGCCTTTTGCTGTTCATAGGCGTATAGTTATGACTGCATCAGTAGCAGTATTTGTCTCTCTACTGTAAATAGGCCCATTACTAGTTAGGACTACTGTTAGAGTTACTGCTAATGTTATCATTACTAGCATTTTCATTGGTAATGAATACTTAAAAGCTCGAGAATAGATACTAGATTGTATAATACATACTAGATGCAGTGTTATAATAACTCAATACAATGGCGTAGTTTGGATTTCGTAATATATAATGCCACTATAATCAGTAATAATTTACCTTTTCTTCACCTATACTTCCACCATCTAACTTTCAATTTACCTTTCTAATTTACTTTTTCTCCGCTTAGTCCAGTCAGACGATTCGTATTTTAAAGATTTTGTAGTTGTTCGACACTCATAATCAATCGCGAAATCCAAAGTGCGCCTAGTTTGTTTGTGCTCTGTTTGGATGTAGGTACAGCCGGTTTATACAGCTTTTGAGAAAAGTGCAGTCATTGTATTTGGCACTGCACTTGGAAAGTGTATACACTTAATATGTTTGTACTCTATTTGTAAAAATGCAGCCAATGTGCCTACACTAAATAGGTTTAAGGTGTATCTAGATGGAGTTCAGCTAGTGCTTTTATGCTGGATTTGGACAGATAATGGTGATTAGTAAGTTTATACTGATCTAAAATGTATGATTCTAGGTTTATATTCTACTTACAAGAAATGCAGCTTGTTGCTTCACAGTTTATATCCTATCTAACGGTATAGTTAGATTGTTTTAAAGATATTTAGATGAAATGCACTTCAAAATTTGTTTGGATGCAACTATGAAATGCGATAATAACTCTTGCCTATATACTATAAATTTTTGGTGATGAAGTGTTACTAGAAAGGGTCATATTAAAGCTCAGCCTTTTTTTGAAATGAATTTCTAAAATTTATGCGTGGTTTGAGCAATAACTCTGCCTTTATAAGAATAGGCCACTAATTCCTCGATTCGCTTTTTCGCTGTTTACGACTAAATAGCGATAGCTTCGATGTACGCTATGTGGGAGTATATAGTAAGAGATTGATTGGAGCTCGTAATGAATATGGTTGCAACGGAGAAGCGGATAGAGGTTTTACTCAGCTGGAAGTTATCTCTTTATTAGCTCAATTTTAACTTGGAAATATTTTCCGCAAGTGTGTTCCGCATCCGCAGCCTTCCACTTTCCTTAATTAGTACAATTGTGCCGTGCATAGCAAGCAAATTATTTACTATGCTGTAACGAATCTAATTGTTTTTACTTACTATTGATGAAAATAAGGGATGATCGAAGCGCTGTTCTAAAAAATTCCTTTATAGTATTCGTTGTCGGTCTCGAAGGCTACAATTAGTCCAGGAGAAACCATCAATATATCTCTACGAGGTGGTCCATACGGACTTGCCACGCTATCTGCCATCGATCAACGAATGTATGCGCTCTTGGAGGTAATCTTCGACTATACATCATATTGCGTCTTATTCAGAAATCATTAGCAAAATCCCTTATATAGCTTCCACTAAATTGTATTTTTCTGTCTGTGTGTATGGTAGTTTCAACTGAAAAGTTGTGGAAGCTGGTGCCACAATCTTTGATGTGCAACTGACGTTATAGAATGGATGGTCTTCTTATTTTCCATATTGGTACACCTTCAAGAAGTTTCAAATACCAATGGCACCAATATCTTTCCGATATATTTTCCACCCCATCAAGCTTCATTTTATGTTCATTAACTCCTAGACAGGTGGAAAGGTGGGGATTAATACGATCTACATCTTTGCAGTCTTCTTCGTTAGGCAATTAGTAAATGTCAGCATGCAATGAAACATGCGTATTAATGTATTCATATTTTAACTGAATTAATTGATCATGCAAGTCTTCTGTCGAACATTCATCTACTAAAAGCTTGATTTTTTTTTTTGTATTTTCTAATTCTGACCGAAAATAAGTGCAACTTGACCAGTAGCCGAAATACATGCAATATTTCAGGTGCATTTTGCACCTGCAATCTTGTTTAAAGTCGATGAAACAATTTTAGCGCTAACAACGAAGTTATATTTTAATATATACTATACTCTCGAATTTTTCATCTCTGATTCTTTGATTCAAACTTTCGAACGGATAGACGCACCTACTTGTGCTTACAAATACGGTCACATAGTGATGCCTTTTGTAGAGGAATATGTGCAAAAAATAAATAAATAAATAAATAAATAAATAATTTGTTCGCTGCCAATTTAGGAAAATGTTTGCTTTTCATAGCGCAGTTACAAATAATATATACGGTGCAAGCTGTAGTGGCATTTTTTTTGTTCTTTAATGTATCAGCGGTTGTGTTTTTTATATGTTTTATTTCTCTAGCGCTTGTTGATTATTCCTTGCTAATTAATTGTTATATGAATTCAATTCAAAAATAATTTTGTTTTCAAGCACTAGTTGGTGAATTATCGACTAACTAAAATAGGTGATGAGGCTAGCGGGTGGCCGACTTCTCTTGATTGAGCTTTCCACATTTCTATTGTACCACCTTTTTTTGTTACATATTCTGTAGCAAATAAACTGAATTGCGCTGCAGCATGAAAATTGCTTCGCCAGAAAATTGGTCAATTTATATGGCTAAACGAAATGGCATAGGTACTATTCGTATCAGCCATAAGGGATGAATTTATAGTCCACAAAGATTGCTCATAGATCAGTCATAGATCAATCATGTTCACATCACCTGTGGCAGTAAATGCATAGCGTAGTAAGCGATGAGCGTTGGAGGAAAACACCTTGCTTAAGCAAGCGAATGAGTTGCAACATTTTTAATAGGTGGGGAATGCCTTTTCAGGCAAAGAAACGATCCATCTAACAGTGCTCAATACGTAGTGGTAACTGAAAACTAGATCCAAAATGTCTCTCCCTGATTAAATTCATTTTCTATAGATGTCCTTTCTCTATTTCCGCTTCGTTTCGCTATCTGGAGAGTATTTTCAATGTAAACTTTAAAAGTTTTAATGTATACCATCCCCAAAGTAGGGGATATTTCTAATGAAGGTTGCTGAACACTTGTAGAATCTGCCTTTCAATCACCTTCAACATCTCTTCAGGCGTCCATCACTTCTGAAATATTTAAAGTATCGTTGAATAAACAATTTAATGCTATACATTAAGGCTTTTTCATCGGTATCCTCGATCTACTGTTGGGATTTGTCATTCTTCAACAAACCGGAGCTGAAGGACGATCAAGCGCGACTTCTCAATTTTTTAGACGCTCAAGCACTTATCGATTCATTCAGTATGTTTGCCCTATTTGAACTATTTACTATCGTAGTTCTATACCAGTAAATTTGGAAGATGTTGATGAAAAGTAGTAGCGAATCCAGAAACTGCCAAGAGTGCCCTATATGCTTTTCGCGTATATAGAAATGACGGATATGAAGAAAACGAGCTATAAAAGAGAACGTTAAATTTACATATTTGGATGTGAAATAATTGGAAGCCATGAAATTTCAAATCACAACTTTCTAGAGTGCATTATTTCTGGATACGGGCTCGCTATGAGCAGGCGTATTGAAATACTTTTATGATTATCTTAAAAGATTCCTTTTGCTGCATAACTGTTTTTTGGATAAGATGTTAAAACTTTCATAGTCAGACAACATAATATCGTGTAGCAATCTTCGTAGACATTATTTACAGTTTTTCTGATGATAGTATAAGGTGTTGAAACGTCTGGATTCAGTCTGTTATATTACTGCTGTCGGTGGGTTCTGTTTCCATCAGCAGTAACATCAAAACATTAGCATCAAGAACAATTAACATAACACTCATTAGCAGATTACTTTTTAGAGTAATTGTTTGGCAGTAATGTCATGCTATATTACCTTCATTGAAATTCCGAAAAACTTCAAAATTCTGGAGTTTTCCATCGGTGGTTTATTGAGACGAGGTTTTCTTTCTTTATAAAACCTACTGATCTTTTTAGCTTTTTAATGAGTTAGGAAAGGATTTCATTGGAGAATAGAGTATAATTATGTCTCTAAAGTGTAAAAAAGGCTTGTTGAAGTGGAGGATTTAATCAGGAAGGATCCTCCATAAGGCTTTACTTAAATTCTGTATAAAACATTCTTCGAGTATTCGAAGAAATGCTTGAGAGCCGAACAACAGTGAAGCGAATTTCATAACAAACACTGCAGACGATATGGGTGGATGGATGATAAAAACTACTTAACAGTGAACATAGCTAGCGATAGCTGGGTGGAAGAGAACGGCTCAGACGCCATCAGTGAAAAGTGGGTTCAGTAATTGAGAAAGACAAATCGGTTGCAGTTGCTTCAGATTGCTTTGGTTTATTCGTTTAGTTGCTCATTTCAGCTGTTGGCCGCTTTCTGCTATCCTGAAAGTGATTGATACGTACCTAAAGCTACCATCCTTATTAGATTTCTTGATTTGTTCAAGAACTAATTTTAACTGATATTTCGAAGTTCGAAATTCCTATGGCTTTCAGCATATTATTTGAGCATTACAGATTATAAATAAACCCGCCAATTATATAGGTTATAAATAAACCTGTCAGTTATACATGTTATCCAATAAACCTATCAGTTATACAGGTTATCAATAAACCTGTCAGTTATATAGGTTATAAATAAACCTATCAGTTACACAGGTTATCAATAAACCCATCAATTATGATCCAATAAAAGCATATAATAATATATTTTTTGTTATCAAAATTTTGTTTCATTAAGGTGGTTTATGTCATGAGGCTGGCATTCTACTACTTCAACATTTGAAAGAATGCCCCATAATGGAGAGTAGTCCTTCGTTCGTTTCGAATCAGTGTATGGAGACAATGGTGCACGCTTGTGATCACACGCTTCCTCCAACATGTTCGTATTTCTCTTTCTAAAATTATTTTGTTCATTTCGGCGATTTTTGAAATCATGAGCCGCTTCCTTATCATTTGAGAACGAAAAAGAAAATAGATTAGAAAAGAGGTAATTGAAATTACCAAACGTATATCTTTACTGTTATTGTGTAAGTGTCCTTGTTCGTTTTCGGCAAATGGGTTCATCAAAAGCACAAAAACACAGAAAACCACATGATGGGCTTTCCTACTTGTTTTATTCCAATACATTTGCGTTCGATTTTCTCAAACCATGTTTGAAGCAATATCGAAAATTGATCGCAAAGGTGTGATTTGTTATATGTGAGTCACCTAAATCCAGAAATGTTGCAGCAAGTACTGTATGCGATCGGAAGAGTGATGCATGCGAGACAGTTAGATTAGCCGGAATGGCGCCCGAATTTCAACGCATTCTAGTCCACGCTCCACTGGAGCAAATGAAGGCGCGTCTAGATGACTCAAAGGGGAGCAAAAGAGAACGGAGGCCACCAATAAGAATACGAGAGTTCTTTCCTGAAGTGTGGCTTTTTGATGACTTCCGTCTTGGGTTTGTTATTATTTCCCCCTCTATCTAATTTTTCGTTCATATAGAACTATTTTCATCAAGCTGTTAGGCGAGGTTATGCTGTACCGACAAACTTTAGGTTATGTTGTACTGATAAATTTTAAGATTGTGCTGTATCGGTAATCTACGTTCTATTAAGTGCCTTCTGTTGTGTGGTCGTGATAATATGCTTAATGAAGCCATCTTTCAAGTAATATGCACTTAGGTAAACTATCTCTCGAGCATGCCGAAATTTCCGCATGCAGAGGCTGAACAGTTAGTGTGCCGATATTTGTGATCTGTGACTTCAGGACATTTTCACTATCGACGTTGTTTTTATACTTTTTTAATAACGACGATATGAGGAGGTCGTTCTCTGTATCAGAAGATCTAGATTCATTTTTATGCGCTAAAACTCGTTTCGTTTGCTTCAGTGTCTTCTGGATTATATGGCGCCATGTTTAAAACGATAGCGTGGTTAGTACTGAAACGACCGTTTCCACCGAATGAGAAAGGAGAGTGAACAGTGACCGTAGATATTGTTGATGACTTTGTTCCTTACTAATTTGCTTGAGTTATTAGATTTTGGAAATTCTTTGCTGCCCAAATTGTTTTGCAGTAAATTTTATGCTCTAATTTCTTTAAGAAAGGAAGGACGTAAAACGTTGAAATTGAATGCTCCCGACTCAGTAACGCAATGGGCACTCAGCTCATCGTTATGGGCTTCGGGCGATTTGGACACATGTTCTCCGAAAGCGGCTACTGTTACCAGTGTGAAGGATCTATTTATTGGCGTTGAGTTGCCCACTCACGTCTACGTGAATGAGACGATCACCGCTCGAGTCACTGTGAGTGCAGAAAACGTCGATGAGGAAAAATTGGTCAGTTTAAGAATGTGCTTGTAGGATTGCAAAAAAGAAATAATAATAAAGACTGAAATTTATAAGATTCCCAAAGTTTTGCATATCAGGAAAGGTACTAAAAATGCTCTTCTCTCACCGTTTTTCTCATAATAATAGAACAATTTAAGTGGTTACGTTCAAAAGTGGTGAAAACTATTGCCATTTAGAGGAAGAATGGCAAAAAATCGTTCTTTACATTCATATTCAGCCCGTTTTTTTTCTAGGTAATTTATTTAAAAAAAAAGCTTCTCGTAAACAAAGTGTAAAGCATTCTCAGGTGATATGCTGATATTATTGCTGACAAATACTAAATAAACGGAAATATGAATAAAACAGTTTTATTGTCAATGAATAAAACAATTTTACTGTTAACGTTTCGGCATCCTATGCTATCGCCAAGAAAACTGTTTATAGAAACTAGAGGGGAATGTTTGGTTATATAAACAAAAGAGAAGAATATCTCCATTATATAATTGGAGCCATAGAAAGTTTAAATAGGGAAATGGGAAACGGGAGGAAAGAGACGGAGAAATAGAATGGTGAATGTAAGCAAAATGAAGTTTGAAAAAATATTTGAGCTATTTCGATAAATCGAACTATTTCCTTCAATTTTTCTCTTTTGATAATGGAGAGTATTTATGTTTGGTTATCGATTATTTCTAGCACGCATCTCAGCATCTATATGCTTTTTTTTTTTTTTTTTCAGTTTTCAGTTTGTCTGACAGGTCTTCAACGACATGTCTGTGGTGATGTCGGTGCAGATGGATATCGTGGTCAACCAACTTATGCACGTGTCGAAATATCGCCCAATAAAAAAACCGCAACGAAAACATTCACTCTTCGGTATGTGGCACACCTAATCATTTTTATATTAGTCCCACCAATTACCTTCATTTTACAACAATTTTTAGGGATTGGGAGAAAAAAATTTTTATGAAATATTATTTTGCATACTTAGACAAGCTTTTTTCCTTCCCCCCCCCTTGCTTACCCAGAACATCCCATACGGGAACATGGATGAAAGTGGCCAATTTTTGAAGAGAGGTACTAACCGCTAAAAAGAAGTGATGTGAAAAGAAACTGTAGGAAGTAGAAAAAGAAATTTGTTGAAGATAAGTTAGCTGTGAAAAATTCAATACGTGAAGGAGTGTTACAATAGAGCTTTCTTCATTTCCACTAATGAGACCAACCGGTTTCATGAATTGGCAACAAATAATAGAATGCAAATAGCACATCCATTTTACCATTAATCTTTTTTTTTGCAAATCACCGGAAATGCATCGGATTCCACTACTTTCATAAATTGTTTTGTCCAATTTTTATGATCGTGTTCTTTCGTAATCTGACAATATATGCAGCTCTGATCTTCGGGAAAATTTCTGCTCCGATATCACGAAATATGATTGTTTCTGAGTTTTGAGGAATCCCGGATTTCGAAACTCTTTAGCCGCAACAGCATTCGCAAATAGTACACCCGTGAAGAGGTTTCGCTTGAGTTCTAGAATTCGGGAGATGTCGTTACTTGATTTCGGAGACCACTGTACCTTCAGAGATCCTTGGCCATGATGACTCTAATTTTGAGGGAGATGAACCCGAAATGCAGTCGAGCTGAAGTTTTCTGGTCGAGGGGAAGCTTTCGATTTCTAAGAGCTCCTTCTTCTAGTGTTGGAAAGCCAATACAGCAATATCATGTGATTCGATCTGTGCAAAACGCGCGCATTTTGAGATGGTTTAAGCTTCTATAACTTCTTGTTGATCTTACCCACAGAATTTTGTAACTTTGCCTTGAGTAGTTTTCAAGCCGAAATAGCTAAATAGACATACACATATGGATAGACACACACGCATGCACACATGTGCATCCACATTTACGCGGCACGCGCATATCTACATTCATAGAGACATGCATGCGTGCGGGTATTATTCATTAGTAATAAAATAGTCAAAATTTGCATAACAAAGTCGCATTTGCATAGTAATACAAAAGTCCAATTTCCTTCATTTGAATTTATGCATATATTTGATTTTACAAGAAAACATAACTATTATGCTTTTAATTATTGCCTTTGAAGATTTCTACAAGCTATATCATTGCAAAAGCGCATTTTATGCTATGTGCTCCAGTTCGTTTTTCCGCTTACTTCATTATTAGCCAGCCACACCGACATATTGCATACAATCTAGAGAGCTATTTAATCTCTATTAAGTACGAACATCAATAGTCACTAAGGTCGAAGTTTATTAATTTAAGAGTAAAGTAATCAGCGTAGGCAGAGAAAGGGAACAGTGGGGAGAGATAGAAGGGAGGGGGGGGGGGGGGGGGGGTGGATAGATACTCTCTATCTTTGCTGCGCCTTTGATCACCTTTTTCTCGACAAAGGACCGAGAAGGCATATCTTTGTCCTTAGAGATAAAAGTGCCCTACCTAGGAGGTCGCCATTACTCACTGCTGGAATAGTAACCGTAGATATGAAGTTCACCGCTGGATTTTTTTTTTCAGTTTCTTAAGCGTCGGCGAATCGGAAGTGCTATTCAAGTTGAAAGAGGAAGATTCATATCCTGGAAAATACCATTGCGATGTTGGTATCGTCTACGATATGGTCAAAATGAAAGTAACCATCGCAGTGAGTTTTTAATGATAACCCTTGATTATATTTTATCACTTTTGCATTTCCATTACTTCAATCTATTCGTTCAAGTGGAAGTATTCTCACTTATAATATGCCAACCTTCTCTTAAGTTTCAAAAGAGTATATGTCGTCTCCTATAGATAAACACGCCCATATAACCTGATTTCTTTTTAACGGCTTACGTGGTGAATTCACAACGATGGCCCATGTTTTCTGCTTTTCTTTGTGTAGAAATCCGATTGGTTTGCACAACCTTACTGAACGGTAAGAATGCATTTCATGTAAAATGCATTTTGATGCATTTTTCGTTCACTTCAGGTATTTGTAGTGATCTCTAATGATCTCGTACGGTTTCTTTTCCTAACCGGTTTTCTTCATATTTCCGCTTCCTTTATGACCTATAGAATCACAGTTACTGTCTCAATATTGCATTCTTGCAAATTTGCACTAAAGAAACGCCCTATGGCGACTTCATGCTTCTGTGTGGGTGTCTGTCTCATAATTTCGCCTCGTGAATCACTAAAACTCTAATTGCGATATTTAATGTGTCGAGTTTGTCCCACAAGTTGACGGATTAGTCTCGTTCAACAACCCTAACTTGTTCTATCAAATTCGAAAAAAGTTGCAAGTACTTAAATATACCAGAAAACATGTATTCATCTCAGTATTTGTCGAGTGCAATTCGCACTAATCGGATTGCAAAAACAACAGATTTTGCTAAAAATTTAAGCAGATTGGCTAAAAATTTGCATAAATGTTTTATTGTTTGATGGTAATATGGGAAATCATTTGGTTATTGAATAAGATGAAAAGAATCATGGCATACGAGCTTATTTACATATACTTTTATTGTTCTTTATTACCACTTTAATTCTCAAAGAAAAGATAAAGAAAAGATTTAGTCGGTTTAAATTTCAGAAACGCGCCGAAACGGAAGAGCATTTCAAAAGGATTATTTTGAATTCGGAAAAACCTTTGAATAAATTGACACGACCACCCGAAGAGGAATTTATTTTATTGGAAGGTGAAAGTGGACGATCAACTAGAGATATAATCGGTTAGATATATTGATAAAAGGATTTTAAGAGTAGAAATATGTATGCAACAGATTGGAAAGATCCATAGTTATTATTTTTGTTTAGAATTGCAAATTTTTCATTTTATAAACATAATTAATCACCAGTTGCATTCAATCTCTACATTTTTAGATTCAACTTTTTCCTATTTTGTTGCAAATATTTGCTTTTTGTATTTTTATACATGCTGGAAATCTTTGTTCATTCAGCGATTGATGTGAAAACTCATTCATAAATCATATAATTCAACTAATAAGGTATATCATCCTTTTCGACTTCACTAATGATATATTTTCTCTCTAATTATGCTTTCCCTTAACATATCTCCATATTGCATGAAATGCCATAAATTTTAGTGTTTATGAAAGTGAAGGATGGGTTGTGTTCTGCTTAGCGAGAGGGTGTAGGGATTTGTGGGCGAGGGAAAAACATATATCAGAATTGGTAAGAGGTAGCTCGGAAAATTGAAAACTATAATATACTTTCACTTAGCAACTTGTAAGTAATTAATTCTTTTTGGTTGATTGCAGCATAAACCATATATGAATTGGTTGTTTGATATGTGCAGTTATTTTAATATATCGATATATTTTACCTAAAGCTACTTGAAAGGACGATGCATTAGATTGCAGAGTATAGTGAGTATCGTCCACCGGAATCGCCTCGTCAATTGCGTACCAATGTTCGTATCAATTTGGCCGATACGGAAATTGTCTATAGTTTTACAATCGAGTTATCCAGTGAGTAGTACATCACTTTATTGTAATGAAGATGAGTTTATCTACAAAAAAATGATCATTTGAAGTTTATAGGTAACAAAGATTTTTGCTTTGAAATTCCATGTCACCATCGAGCAGAGTGGCTGTGAATGCATAGGCGTTTTATTGACAAGAAATTTTGATTTTTCCTCAAACTTGTACATAGTTATGATCAGAGATTGTTCCTTGTAAGCTTAGTTACATCGTGCTAGATAGCCGTATTGTTTCTTGCATAAATGGCTGCGCTGCGCATCGATGCCGTTTCAGTTTGGTACATTTCATTACTGTCCTCATTTTTTCCATAGTCTTTAGCGCATTTTCACTAACCAGATGAAAATTGATGAAGTGGCATAGGGCAGTATAAGTGGCTGCCTTATTTCAAAAGGGGGAGGGATTATTTTCCTATTCGATAACATTCAACAATTGGATGCTTTAAATTTTACTAACTTTCACATATATTCAAGAAAATAATAAGATAATCAATCGTTCGTGAGTTATGATGACCTTTTGCAACTTGCAGTGAAATATGATCATTTGAGATAATTGATGTGAATATTTAGAATTTTTATCGACCGACGATTTCGTGGAAGAGGTGAATACTGGAGGCACATCAAAGCGTGATAAGAGAGCTGTATGGGATAGTGAGTCATTCCTTACTGACGTAATTAAGTCACTTTCTTCGGCCCTCTATCGTTTCAAGTCGTTGCATCTTCATGGTGTTAAAACAACGTTTAAAAAGATCGAATATTATGAGACTCGGATCGGATCATGTAAGTGACTCTATATCATTATGTTGGAAGATTAAAAAAGTGGTCGAAAGTTATTAATTTGCTGATAAGCTGATATATGCCCTTTTCCATTTTTTCACCATCCGGACGAATCGAAGATATTTTCTTTACATCCAACAGCAAACGTAAAATAGAAAAACTGCGATAGAAAAAAAAGAAGGAATATTTTTGAAAAGAGCCTCTGTATATGTTCCAAACATTCAACATTTACTGATAATGGTTATCGATGTGTTTTACGATCATCTCATTAAACGCATCTGTCGGCGTGTTTGTCTGTCTGCCTTGTTCCAACGTCTGAAGATTTAGCGTCTTCTATTCGTAATGCGTGACATCTTCCTGGAATGAAACCATCTTAGAATCCGTTAGCAGTGACATTTTGAAATTCGCTAATCCTCTCAATGACTGCTCACTGCTGCCTAACTTCACTCGCTATTGAAGAGATGCCAATAGGGGATTAGATTCACTTTTCAGATTGTATTCATAGTAATAATTCCTCCTATCAGATGTATTTTTTATTGCAGTGATGTCCGAAATGTTGACATTTTCCGATTGTCATGGCAATGGATCGTGTGGGTTTGCCCTCTATCGTAATCCACAGCAAATCACTGACCGTTCCGTTTTGTAAGTTTCTATTAATTTTCTGGAATGAGTTGATACTTTCACACAGTTCACAATTTTTCCGCTTTCTTGATAGTCGATCATATTTCTAATTATTACTCTCTTTTATCGTGAAATAAGGTAGAGGAGGTCATCCTGCGGTGTATGTCAGTGATGGAAATTCAATCCACCTACCTTCCTTTTGCTGCCATTGTGAGAATATATGTGAGGAGGGCTTTCATAGAAAAAAGGCTCTTCAGTTCGGCCTATTTGGTACCCATCACAATTGCCCTCGTATTTGAAAATTCCTGTGTCGTTAGGGTCGTCAGATCCCTTTTTCTGCGGAACCAAAAATATTTTCCTCTTCATGAAGGGATGTTTGAGCCATGGTGTTACGTTCGCGAGCCGAAAAAAAATCCTCCGAGCAATCGTTTCGTTGTGTTCAAAGAAATCCTCATTTTTTTACTTCAAAGAAAATGCTCGAGACGATGCTTATGCTTCGAATGAAATACGCTGAACCATTGTGATATGTTTTCCCGCTTATCGATCACTGGCATCGTTTACGAAGAACAATATTTAACGTTCGATTATGTAAAATGTTATCCATTTCACATGAGCGAAGTTTTCGGATGTGATCAGCTAAATATGCAAGACCGAATAAGAGAATATAAAATGGGAAAGTTAAGCAATTCTTATCAGTGTGACATCTAAAAATTATGCAGAATTTTACAGATATGTGATAACAAGTGATGCCACCATACCGTATTCTTGATAAAATCTAATAGCAAAGGGTTACGATAAATGACAGTAATCCTATTCCATGCAACAATGAATATTTTTCAGTCTTTCAACCTTATCAACATCATTACTATGTGAAGCGAACGCCGATGAGCATATTGTTTGTCCTGCATTACGATATTTACTCTCTGTAATCGAGATATCAGCTGGAAATATCGATGATCGTTTACTTAACCAGATTGATTTTGTTCGTTATTGTTGTATATACTTTATTATTTTCTTCAATAATTTTTATTAAGTATTATTTTTTCTTGATTTTTTGATTAAGTAATTCGAAATAATTTTTTTTTATTATTAAGTAATTCGATCACTTTCTATTACAGCTGCAGATTTTATGATTTTGCTACTTTAATTTTATTGAACAAGTAACGCTGCTATAATATAATTTCCTTCACATTCCGGATCTAAAATATTTTATGAAATTTTCGTAATTTCCGAATTAATGCTTTTTCAATTCTCTATGCCTTTCATGTGAATGAGAGGAATTCTTATCAGATATAAGCTACTTTTTATTTTTCTTCCTATCGGATACTACCGCCAACTTTAATAACTTTTTATATTTTATTTATTTTTATTTTATTTTTTATTCTCTTGTAGAAAACGAATGATGATCGAATTTGGTTCCTTACGGCGATGTTCAATCAACTTGCTTCAGATTGTGGTACTTATCAATGTCTTGTGAGTCGTTTTTTTTTTCGTCTTTTATCTTAACTATTCAAAAATTATCGGCTCTTATCAAAAAAGAGCAACCTCACCGTCAGGTCTCTATTGCTTTAACACCAGCAGAAGTTGTCATTCACATTTTTTTATGTAGTCCTAATAACTCCGTTGAAACAACCGCATTCTAGTACCACTTCGGAGGAATTTTACTCATTTATGAGTTGACATCCCTATTTTCCGGTTTTTGATATCCTTTTCTTCGGCTGGAAAAGAGCGGTAGAAGAGATGTGAAATTCTTCGGCAACGATAACTAGCAATTTCGTGATGATATGATAGAAATAAAGAAAAAAAGTGCACATCTTTTACACCAGTCAGAATTTCATCTTTTATCAATCCGATCCGCACAATTCATCGATCATCGATGGGTCGTCTTTGGAAAATTTGTTGCAAACGGCCGATTCACTTAAAATGCACCCTCATCATTCCGCATGTTTTACAAACTGGCGAGCTTTTTCCGTACACTTCGCATCTTACAAACGTCCATACTTCCCATAGGTTGGCCGTTCATGAAATTAGCTAATCGGATGAGCAGAATATGAAGATACAACTTGCCAGTTGCTTTGATCACTTGCCTAATTTAGCACGAATTGATTTAAATTCTTAAAGGCGCAAAGATATTGTGGTTTTGCAGCGGAACGATAGGGCATGGATACGTCTACGAAGGAGCTTTTTGAATTTATCGTCTAATACACCAACCGATGTGAGGACAGTGGCTGCGCTTGCGTTTATGGCACCGAAGACTACCGCAGATATAATGCGCATTAAAATGTATACATCCATACAAGGTAATATTAAAAATGTCAACGGAAAACACTTTAAAATGACAATTCTTCTACGAGCATTCCTATTATTTCTGTCTGATTTCATTGAAATTTTATGTTTGTTTGCAAGAAGGGAGCGGATATCGTTGATTAGATACTGATAAATGCCCGTTATCATGGGTTGGATATTGATAAGTGCTTTAGAAACTTGTGAAACTTACTTCATAGAGACTTTCTAGAGTTACGCTACGAGCACAAGAAATGAATCTAAAGGGAACTGGAGAAAATAGATGGAAACATTAGATTGTTTTTCGAGGGATTTAAAATTCGCCTCAAGAAAGACATGAATCTGTCCAGTAGTTTTTTTCAGGTCGCCGATATACTGAATTAGTTTTTTCCAATCATTATTGGTCTATTGTCCAGAATGGTGTAGTCAGAATGATGTCATTTCATATTCAAGGTAACGTGTCTAGTATTGAAAGTGTAACCTGTTTTAGCAATTGTTGTATGGACAGGATAGATTAAGTCCAAGCAGTGAAAGATTTATTAAATTTTTGAAGTTTCATTCAGATGGAGTGCTGCCATACTGGACGGCTGGTAGTGCAACAGGCGTTTCTTTGTTAGCGAAACTTCGCTCGAGATACAACGATCTTCTAGGGCGTCGATCGGCGAAAGTATGTTGATCTATTCTCTTCGAAAAACCTCATCCCGAAAGGTGGTGACTATGACATGATAGTAGAAGGAAAAGTTAAAATTCATTAGATTCTGAATCCTATAGCATAAAGTAGCGAAATTTTTGCAGAAGTTGATGTGGTCGAAATGAAACAAGTGACGAAAAATTGGATTAGGTTTTAATTTATTTTTTATTAAATATAAAGCAATTCAGAGCGGTGATGTGTTGGTGAACTCGTTAGGCGTATTGGCGTTTATTAGTCGTGGTATTGAGCCGGCCTACCGCATTGTCGAGTTCGACTCGTTGGTTGATTGGATCCTCGAACAATTGGGCAGTGAACGAGATGCACCAACTGCACTTGTTCGTTATCTTCTCTTTAATATTCGTGTTCAACAAGCGTAGGCATTTCTTATTCATCTGCATATGTGGGATTGAAAACGGGTAAAACGCCTTTCAATTCATAGCCAAAGAAGTGCTGGCTCACTGTTTAGGTAGCAAAATCCTAATTCATACCATAGACTCACTGAAAAATTTACATCGGCTGTTAGGTTTGTACAATTCTCGCATGCACTGAAAATTCGACTTTATAGGGTCACACCACGAAGAGGAGCAGGGTTGTCTTTGTAACGCTGCAATCGTTAACGTATTGTCGTCTGTAGCAAGTTTCATTTTATAAGTAATGAACCATTTATTACTGTCTTTAATTGTGTGCTGACCAGTGAAAGTGTGCTGACCACAAGAGACTGACCACGGTCCTGTCTCTGATTTCACTTCTAGACACATTACAAAAGAATTAAGCTTAATAAAGTACATATTTTTTGCAACATTTTTGGGCTCATTAGACGTGCACGCGCTTTATATAATAATATATTCGCACTTAGGAGCTGCTCGAATTTTAAAGCCAAATCTAAGAGAGCCTTTTTTTGTTCACTTCATATCTTTTTATTCTTTTTTTTTCCAGTTTGTAACTTTTTATTGTCGGTGACGTCATACCCATTTAAACATAATATAGGCTATATACTCCCTTGTGGTTATATTAGTTTATAAACGATGTTGATAATGACTCTAT
The DNA here is from genome assembly GCA_006503575.1 of Baylisascaris schroederi. Lineage (NCBI taxonomy): Eukaryota > Metazoa > Nematoda > Chromadorea > Rhabditida > Ascarididae > Baylisascaris > Baylisascaris schroederi. The sequence goes on along the minus strand of QEWY01001369.1, from coordinate 685,458 downwards.
AGAATATTCCATTTAACTAGAATTCCTACAAAGTGTTCGTATTTTGCATGAGTTGTGTTAATACTTAATAAAATCATTAAGGTTTTAAATCACCCTTACAATTTAACCAAAGTTTAGCAGGAAAAAATTTATATTCTGGGATTTGTTTATGGGAGAAATATGTGAAGAATAATTTCACAGTTTTCTAATGTAGCAGGAGCCAGTTATTTTGTGCAAAGGATTTACAGAGGAAAAATATCTGCATAATTAATTCTTTTATGCAAATTTTTGATCACTGATGATTTAAAAAATGATCTTTTCAGGAAACCTATTTTGCTAATCGGGCTATCTACGAATACCGTAGCCGCAAACATAACCCCATAGCAAATGAACCACAAGTAGTCACTGTTTTGTGTTCCGCATGCAAAACAAATTCATACAACGTATCGGACACAGCAGTACTTTTCTATGTAAGTATTTTTTTTTCGCCTTTGCAATTTAACTATTTACATAATTTAGGGGGAATCATTATTGCAGTTACCCATGGGCACGCCAGTTCGAAATTTCACGGGGATTTTTCAACGATTAATTTTTGAGCGAAATATGCAATCAGCCATTCGATTTGGCTAGTCTTTTTCCCGCAATTCATATGTGATGAGGTGATTCGGCTGAAAAAAATGCGTCCAATAAATCAAAATCTTACGTTTTTATACTGTAATTTCCTTCCGGATATTTTAACAATTCCAGATGGTCGTTCATTAGAATTCCAGAAATTTTCTATTGTTCCTAGTCTTTGTTCACTTACATTTGCGATTTTCTTCGTGATAGTTCCGATATTGCTGCTTCTTCTTCAGTGTAATGGAGGAAGGAAGGGAAGGAAGATGGAGCCATGCGCGTTTCTGTTATTAAACGTTTAAACTGCTTTAAAAACACTGATTATCTGCCGAATAATTTCAAGGATCTTTGAGATGGAATTTGAATGAGCTTGCTGCTTATGAGTGAATGCTATAAAACCCCTTAATGGACAATTCATAGAAAAGGTTGCCCGGAAAAATTTCCGGGGGAATTCAGAAGAGACACATTATTTAAATCCGATTGTAACGGAAGTGAAAAATATTCGTTGATATGGACAGGTCAAAAAAATTACAAATATGGTGAAGTTTTCCTCAGGAAATCGGGATAGCATTTCTGCCGGGTTTAATTAACAAATTCATTGGAAACGAGATTGATAGTTAGTTGTCTTTAAAATCAAAATCTTCACTTCACAGCTGAATTATTGTTGACTGTGGGTTATACACTCGTCAACCATCCTTTGAGTGATACTTTTTGTTCATTATCCTGAAACTTCTTGTTTGTATCTATTTATAAACGTTTTTACATCTATCGATGTTCTAGTGCTTATTTTTCAGCACGGGAAAGTGTGCTTCGTTAGTTTATTTTGTATAGAGGATAATAATATTTATGTAAGGGAACGCCATCGTATATATATATATATATATATATATATATATTTGAATAGCCGAGCAAAAAATGGATTCTTTCGGATTAGCCAACATAAAGAAGGCGAAATGATGAACAATAGCAATTTGTCGTTCGCAATGCAGCAAAAAAAAGAAAAAAAAACGAGTAAATAAATAAATAGAGTGATGGTCATGTTGCTTGATGTGTGGTTTCTTACAAGTTTTAGATGCTTGCGAATAAAAACATTGAGCAACACTCGGATTTACCAGATATTTCTAATTATTCAGTTATAATATTTTCACCTCTTGCTAGATGCACTCTATGAAAGTATTTTTTAATTCTGTGGGTAATTTCAGCTACCATACTCAGTTCGTAATCTCACATTCACTACGGAAGGACATTCTAAAATACGAGTTGGTGTAAGGATTCTAGCAAAGAAACGACAACGATTAAGAAGAGAATTGGATCAAGATGACTATTATCCTGTAAGAATCAACGTAGTTCAACAGAAAGCAGATGCTGGTGCACTTCGCCAACAAGTTTGTCTCAGGTAATATTTTATTATGATTATTTAGAGAAATTCTCAAGGATTTCATGATGAAAAATATAAAATTTAAAAAGTATTAATCAATTTTTCAGCTCATTTTATTGAATTCAACGCATAATTTGATTAATTTCATAGTAAAATGTATTTTACTATCAGAATTTTTACTGACCAATGTCCACAAACGGAGACAAACCCACAACCTTTCGTTTGTTAAATGCTTGACCATCAGAAATGCTTTCATAAATGTCTAGATTTCGATAGGGTGGAGCATTTGCTATTATTTTCGTTTTTTTCACCCTTTTAAACTGTTGGCAATCATTGAAATTGTTGCGATTATCAAATGCTTTTTTCATCAAGCAGCTCTCACGTAAACTGTCTGGCTACTAGAATCCTCAAGGATCCAGTTAAATATTTTGACATCTTTGGCGATTCTGATTTGCAGATTGGAAACAGCAATGATTGATTCAGTGGAAATAACACATGGTCTCTTCACTGGATTCACTACCACGTCGAATCACTTCCGTCTTTTAACTGTATGCAAATTTCTATCACCGATACAACTTTGTTTTAAGGCATCGTCAAAGAGAGCTGCTAGAACCTCTCTAAGTAGCAGAGAGGCTCTCTCCCCTCTCCCTCCCCCTCCCCCTCCGTTGTTGTGACTTAAATTGCAATGACGGTCATCCACTGGAACGGAAGAGATCGCCTCGGATGTTTATATTTGTATCTGTATTTTTTGCTTTTTTCTTCATTTTACATCAAGTGAATTCACGTGCACTTATAACTTCACTTAAGAGTAATGTATTCGTTCTGAAAGATTATTCAGTTGATTTAAATAAAACCAAAGTGAATGAAAGCGCTGCTAAAAAATGTCGTTGAGATAATTTTGAGTCCCAAAATGGGCATCAAAAATTTGCATTCATTTCACACCTATCAAAACTTTATTTTACATAAATTTAGCATGAAAACACGAATCTTTTGACAGAGCTTGTATAGACTATAGGACTGATTCAATATAAAGTCCAAGTTGCTATGCTAGCTCACCTTGCACTCTTTGTTTGTTTTTTATGCGTTTTTTAAATTTGCTCTGCATATGGGTCCTTACGTCTCGCGTAACTTCAGTACCGATTCCTTTGAAGTATATATTGCAAAATTCGTTGTAACTTATTTTGATTCATTAGTTTTGAAATTATTGGAAATATGAATCCAGGAAAAGCCTGAATACATCTCCTACTAGTTGCTTTTCATTTTGCTTCATGAATCTTGCTAGAGTATTAATCCTGTCAGCTTCGATGTCAAGCTTCCATCTCTTTTTTTTTCAGAACACAACATTCGAAGGTGTTCGACTTGTAAGCCCAGTTGTAGTCAGCAGCTATGCGGCTCATTTCATACTTAGTAATGTAAGTGTTTATTTTCATGAGAAGTTTTTTTCTCTATTCAAGGAAGTTTCCTTTTTTTCATTCATATCATCTAGTTCATGCTTAGCAAAATTAGTGAACATGAATTTCTTCTATGGAGGAGTTCCGGCATAAGTCATTAATAGAAGAAGGCTACGTGAAAGAATCTAGATGATATATATGTTTACATGATGAAATGAGTGTTTCCATTGTTGAGTTCCTCTCCAAATCGGATGTAACATCCTAATATTCAAGAATTTCTGGATGTTATCCTAGACGCCGAACTTGTTGATTATAAACTACACGATCGTTTTAGTTGAAACCTAAAGTGGACTTGTGCTATGAGCTTGGCTCCACCGAACCTCGTAATCGTTATCAGCCAGATCGACTCGCCCCTGTTGCTATCACCGCTAGACATGCCTCTTATGGTCTGTTTTTTTCAGATTTCTCTTTCTTATTCCAGTACTGGGCGTGTGGTGATATCTAATAAATTCAAAAACCAAATTAAGTAATTTTGCTATGCCATTGTTTTGCTTTCCTAACAATAAAAATTAGTGTGATTTCCTTTGCCTACAATCGTTGGTAGGGGTGAGGATATGGGAAGAGAAATTTTTTTCACAAAATAAAAAAGGTAAAATGAGGAAACTCTCTGCTATGAAAATGTTTTAGAGAAGTGGATATTGTTAGTCGTTTCAGCTGAACCCTCACAAACTTAGGTGAATAAATCGCCTTTTTTTAAATTTTCTCCTCCTTTTCTTCATTAGAACATATTGAGCGTTTATTAATAAGGAGGCTTGATTCTCGCAATTTTTCGATAGGAATATTGCGAAAAAAATTTCAACTATTCAACTTATTTTATTCAATTAGAAAAAAATGATTCATAATGCTGTAGATCTTAGCTTAAATTTTTGATTATCAATAATAGTATTTATATTCAAAAACCTTTTTTACGATCTTCTCAACTCGCGCTTTGTTTAGCGGACAGTTTTTAATCTTTGAATCCTAATGGTTGAATGTTTAGAATGTAAGATGAATTCTCTCACATTCCACGACCAGCTCATTTTCTTTTCATCTGTGCATATTGATATATAGTAGTTTCTCTGAGAGAAAATATTTCATGGACAATAAGTCTGCCAACGTTTTACTATAGAGGTATGTGGTTTATCAGAATGTTGGCAGCATATTAGGAATGACGTGGAATGAAACTCGATTTGTATACTGCAGTTCGCATAGTCTGTCATTAAGTTCATTTGATTCTCAGTGTAACTTCAGAGACATCGTTCCACCTTAATCTAGTTACCATTCGAATTTCGTCTTTCTTCCGGATAACCCAACTCGTACAGTTCCTATCTTATCCTCTTCTTCAAATTCACCTTTTCCTCGAGTGAGCTTTTGCTCTGGCAAACTGAAATCCCAAAGTCAATTTACTCGCGAATGAATTGTGACACGTTATTGCTATCAGTAAAGTTGTGAAGTGAGTGAAAAAACATAAACTCTTGAATGGAAGTGGCAAATGAACGTCTTTCGCTATTGTTTGCTAAGCAGACTACAACTAGACTAATTCGGAGTGTGTTTAAACCTCTTGAATTCCGAAAACATGAAGGCACCGGAAATGTCGCTTCAGGAAACTAAGGTTTAAAGGTTTTTTTAGGATTCATATTGGTGGGATATTTATCTCTTTAGAATTGACCACCGCTGAATACTTCTATAAATGTTAACATATTCAAAAAAAATTTGTGCACATTCATCACATGTTTGTTGCAGCATATTTGATGCTTTTTTCATATGAAATTTGTTGTTTTAGCGGAAATAAGTAAATATATTTAATCATGTGGCATTACTTAGAACGTTTGGAAACTTAGAAAAGCCATTTGCAATACGATCGTTAATGTGAAGTACCATTTCGTCTCTGGTGATTGCTTTACTCGTCGAGAGATATTGTAAGTAGACGTTGTGGGTAATGAATCGTTATCCGTAATTTATAACAGTTATCTCATTCGAATACAATGCAATGCATTTTTTCAAGTTCTATTTGCAATTTTGAATTGCAATTGATGATTCGAATAATGATTTTTTGCGAGAAAAAAAAATTTTTTTTTAAATAATTGTTTCCGATTTTCAATTCATAAACCTGTTAAGAATTCTTCGTTTCATCTCTGCGAAATGCAATTGTGGCTACGCCTACGTTCACATGGAAAAGTTCTTGCGTATAACATTTTAATGATTTATTCAACCATTATGCGTTAGGTGTTTAAGTGTAGGACTCTAAATACCGGAAGAGAATGGGTGTACCTGTCTGTATTAAATGTATGGGATGGTTGAGTAAACTGTATCTGTGCGACAGATAAGCGCTTATGTGAATAAACTATTGAGATAATTCAAGCAAAGGTTAAACGGTCTATAGTTATGCGCTATTTTATTGACAGATGTGATCGGTCAATCGTTGATCACACACGTTGATCGTTCGAAGCGAGCGAATATCGACGAAAGCGTCGATACAATTTGTTGGCAAGGGACATGCTCATGTGCAGAAGCAACTTGTACGGTCAGATGTGCACAGTGTAGGGGTATCGATAAATCGCGTCTACGTGCTGAGCTTTGCGCTCCGCAAAGTTTTGGTGAGATGTTCTTCTGCTTTCCTAATTGTTTACTTCACTTTACTGTAAGAAATATTATTGATATTATTATACATTTATCTAACGATGTGTATCAAATAATTGTCTATAGTAAAGTTACAATAAAGTTATAGGTATGTATTCCTACCTTATCCCATAACAGTGCTCTACGGCAAAAAAAACTCTAATGGGTTCCTTCATGCCTCCCAATATCAAAAACATTACATTTCCTCCTCTCCCGCAACTGTAATACAATCTCACCTATAGTTGAAACAACTTTTACCATTGCTTACTATTATTATTACATATGATGGACCACGACTACGATATGAACCAAACTACAATCACTGTTCCTATTGTTTGGTGTTTTATTTTATCGTCAAAAAGTCGTATGCAAATTTTTCTCCCGTAAAATTCAATGACATCAGGTGTGATCGGTTTCAGGTGCGGCTGTTGAGGTGAAATCAGTCCGTGAGGAATCATTGCATGGTGCTCATTATATTGTTGTTGACGTTTCCTTGGAACATTGGAAGCATCTTCGCAATAATACACTCACAAAAGCTAGTAAGATACACTCTAAAGTTGTTATTTTCAGTACGCATAATCTTCAACCAACTGCTCTAGGGTCATGGCTGATTTTTTCAACTTTGTTGCAATGTTTTTTTAGCCAACTTTAAACTTGACTCAGATGTTGTCGATTAAACGATCTGGACTCATCCACATTTTAGCCTGAATCTGTACATTCCGGATGCACCGTGTTTATAGGCTAGTTTGGAACAGTAAAAAACTTCGATTTTTGTTCATCGTGCAAAATTCAAACGCGAAAATTGAATAATTTGAGCTGTATCGACTCTATAGTTGCTGTTTCAACGTTTATAATTTTCACATGCTTTTTATGTAATGCGACTAATGTGTAAACCGTCCAGAAAATTTCACCCACTGTAGTGTTGAACTCCATCGATGCATTTTTTTTTTTTATTTGGCTGCATCAGTGGCAGAACAAAAAATGGCTAAATGTTTAGCTCTTTGACGTCGTTTGCAACTCATTTCTTTCTTTGGGACTCACAAATGTCAATAATCCGCAAAGAATTTTTGTTGAAAATTTCTCTCACATTTCTTTTCTTACAAAGATTCTTGAATGGGCACTTTTAAATTTGAATTAATATTTATTCGCGTGTAATATAGCAAACTCTCTACGAGACTGCTAGTTTACTATTCCAAAGTAATGGTGCTAGTGGGTAAAAAAGAGAGAAAAAGCGATGGGATAATATAGAAAAAAATTGTATTATGTTGAAATCGTTTCTAGAGGAAGCGAGGCTGACTGATTTCCAAAAGTTGCGAATTATAAAACGTTGACGACTTGTTCTGAGAGTGAATTTCACGCCTTTATGGGAAGAAAAAAACATCTAATTTATTTAGCTAGCATTCTTCATCGGTAGTGATACGTTGGTGCTGTAAATTGGTACTGTACTGTTGGTACTGTACTGTGCCGTGCTGTACTGTTGGCATTACGTGTTGATACTGTACTGACTACATAGCTGGCATATGTTTACGATCCATAGCATACTGAAAGATTTTTTTCTAATAGGCGATCGACTTATTTAGGCTTAGTGCTATACTTCGAGGCATTGAAATTATGCGTTCATCGTACTACCTCAAATAAAGAGCCAGGGTTTATATTTGACACAACCTTTAATATTGTTGTTACTTTATTGCAGACATGATGGAGGTTTGGTTGCGATCATGCAATCGTCGATGTGTGAAACCGCAGCCAGGTGACAGCTATTATTTTGGTGGTAATAGCGCTGGAATTGTTGTCGATCACAGTGCCAAGTAACAATTTTCACATTTGCATAAAATTCTATATAATCAGATGAAATAAATAGTATGGTTAATTAAGGTTAATTCAATGCTCTTCTGGCGTGTAGCTAGCGAAAATTATAGAGTGGAGTTGTACACAAATCGAAGACCGGATGTGATAGGATTCGAACTCAAAGAGGCAGAACATTCCATGCATGCAAGTTGGGTATCATATATAAGATCTTATACTGTACCTTTAGATATTAACTTTTCTGTTAGCTTGCAAGGGATTCATTCATATTACAGCATGGATAGTGTCATCATAGAGAGATGCTTTAGAATTAATTTACGGCATCTCAGTAAGTTTGAATTTTATCCGGAAACGTTGCCGAATTACGAATTTGTTAAGAAGAAAGCGTTTCTTAACTGAACAATACAGCGTCTCACATGAAGCGTTTGACCCTATGTTGCCAAGAGTCACCTATTCCATCACGCCTATTCTCTCTTGTTATGACTGTACAGTGAAACGTTATCTCCTGTAAAAACAGACCTATACTATGCCCACTCAATATTAACAATCATTTCTCAGAAAAATAAATGAATGAGTTAATTGTTTAATTAAAAATTGTATCAGTGTTTAATGTCCAGCAACATTTTAGCATAAAAACAGAAATGAGTATTCACTTTTTTGAAGTTTATTAAAGCCATCTCAAGATGTTCACTAGTACAACGGTTTTAGATCGCATTATGTGCTTCGTGAAGAAGATCGTTGGGAGAAAGCGGTCGATGAGTGTGGACATTTATTCAGTCATCTTTTTACAATTAATTCATGTGCATGACGCCTCAATGCCATACTCCTCATTGTTCGCAGTTTAGTTGAATCGTTTTACACAATGAAACGTGCCTAAATTTGATATAAAAGCTCTCATTTTGTGTATCCCGATTATATATAGCGAAAGTATATTTCTTCAAAACTAGGCTCGTTCAAGTTTTCTCAGTGATCATATTGAGAAGGATTGGGCTATTTTGTTAGCTGATGATTTCGGAGATTCCTCGGCGGGAAAGATTTTTCAGCCATGTCGGGAAGTTTTCCATGATTGGATTGGGAAAAAATTGCGAAAATATGCTTGATATAGGGAATTTCTTGATTTGTTTTGTTGGAAAAGTAAACTTCTTCCAATGATAAGTGGCAACTTACTGGTTTTTGCCATGGTGTAAATGGATCAGCAACTAAAGCGAGCTTGCTTTTGAGGAAATTTTTTATTTTTCTACTGTTTTACTTATCATACGTGAACGGAATATAACAGGTGAATTTTGCTTCATATAACTTCCAACCAATATGGATGGATGGGTATATTGCATATAGCGAAATTCTCGGTAGCCGCAGTGACGTAGAGAGTGAGAGAGGACTATAATTACGATTGAGAAGGGCGAGAGGAGTAAGTTTTTTTTTTGCACAGTTGATGCATTATGTACAACCAGATGGCAGCGTAAATATCATAGGAATGAGGGAAGAGTAACCTTTACGATGAATGATTTTGCAGGTGCTTCCTTCATCGGGCTATTTCTATTGTTCTTTATTTTAGTAGAAATATTTGGTAACTTCGAGTACGATATTAGATAATATTCTCTAACGAACTTCTGAACCACGAAAGTAATTGGCGAAAAAGTGATGGGAAGGAAAACGGGAACTGAAATTACAATAAATGGCTTTATTAATTGCTTGAAAAATATTTCCATTTCAATGCTTTTTTTTCGTTGATTGTTCCAGCACGTATCTTCTTTCATTTTGTTGACATTTTGCGTTATGCTGGTGGAATTTCACCAGCGAAAATTGCCATCTTACCTCGTTCTTTTAATTCTAAGTCGACAAAATCCCCTCCAAGAAAGGTATGTGCTTCATAGGTATCCCAATAAAAGTAACATACTAATCAATCTTTAAGTGGTGTTGACATCGTCTTTAAATATTATTAGTGGTGTCGTTGAATAAGTAGCAAAACCCATCCGTTGCAAATTGTACTACTTATTTGCGCTATTAAGCGTTACGAATGAAATAAAAGGATCTCGAGCTTGAAATCGTTTTATTTTTTAACCATACACCCGTGTGAATGATAACGTAGACAGACCAACTTCACTTGAGCTTATCTTCTGGAAACTTTTGGCTTTTCCTGTGAGAATATCAGTCTCTCATTTTTTTCGGTACATCTACTTGTCTGTAGTCGGTTGTTATGTGCACACTTCAATGCCTAGTGATACACATGGAACCAATAAAACTAGCTTTCAACTATCGCTCAACAAGGAAGCCTCCGAAACTTCTGTTAAGCGACTCTTTCACTTCAACAAGAGAACTACAGATTTGGTGCTGCGTGCTTCTCTGCTATAGCTTTGTAGTATAAGCAATATCATATAAGAGGGCGGAAATGGAGGTACATCAAGCGGAAATGACAGCGCAAAAACGTGACGCTTCAATGGAGGCAAGATGGCGTCAGATGCCTTAGAAGAAATGGAAGACGGAGCCGGGCTGGGCAAGGGAAGTTGCCGGAACCCAACTCCGTCATTCTTCTGCTGAATCGGACCAGGGAGAGGCCCCTGGTCAGGAGCTGAAGAGGGCTCCTTAACGTTGAGTGACTGACCGCACCATCGCTCCTTCATATCCGCTACTGCATTCTCCCTCCCCATTTCGACCGAATTGTATATATTTCGCCAATCGACGCCGCACGTTGTGCCATTCTCGTCACTGATTCTGCGCAAATTTTTGGCCACATCGACCGCAGGAAAACAACGAGCTACTGAACGTAAGTCACTTATACTCTCTGCTTAAATAAAGAAATCTTTGTTCAGTACAGCCAGCATAAAACTTGCTACTTATTTTACTCATCTAATGCATTGAGGAACAAATGCACAAAGGTTATTTCCATCCTTGTTATTGCAAAATCCGCAATTGAATTCTTGTTCTCTTGCACAGTGATGACTTGAAATTAGGATTTTGAATTATATGAAAATTTTGCAGTAATCGGGAAAGAAAGTGGCCGAAGCAAATGATCTTCACATAAGACGATGACTATCGTGTCGTGCACTAGTTGAAGGTAAACATTTATTTTAACTGATTTCCTGAATATTCATTTTAAAAAAACGATTCAGGAAAGTATTCATACTAATTCATCTAAGCAATAGTTCAATAAAAATTTACTTTATTTTAAAAGCATAATGAAGCAAAAGGAAATAGAATTTCATCATCATGATGGATAAAAGCAATATGAAAGAAGGAATGAGTAGTTCATATGCAAAAAAAATAAATGATTCATTAACGGGAGAACTCCAATCCAGTCAATTCGAGATCACCGGCGATACGCAATCCCATGTAGTCATTGCGAGGATCTTTCGTTCGGTGTGCAAATGTCCCCATTCGTTCTCCATCATGGAATATCTGTGATTATTATAATTACCACTTGTTATTACTTCGAATCGTACGAGGATGCCTTTCATATGGACCATATTCCCTGGGGGCATTTCTTGTCTGTATGTGTGTGCGCAAGTGTGTAACATGCGTGAGACGAGAATGACATTGCTAAATTTATAGCGTGGAGGAGCAGGGGCGTTGTCCTTGAATTATGAGGCCAGACGTCATACGTATACGACATCTCACCTCATAATTTCACTTTGCTAGGCTCCAAGAAACTGCTGCTTTTTTTTACCATTTCAAGAACAAATTGTTGAAAGAGCTAAGGGCTTCGTTGTCGATACCAAAAATGTGCTCTCGTACTATTCAACAGTTCCCCTATTGCTCCGTTAGCATCATTTTATGTGTCACCCAAAAATTTCACGTCATTATGATGTGCGCTTGCAGCAGTCCGATGAATCCATCGACGATTGGAGATGGCAGAAATCCAAAAGTAAGTTTACAGCCATTTTCACCATAGCTCACATTACCGGAATCACCTGTTACCCACTTCATATTCCTACTTACATTCATCTCTCCTTGGTTTTGGTTCCGTACATCGTGCCCCCGATGGGATAATAGGTCATCGCTGAGATCCATTTTAGTCCATGCTTCCTATGCAGATGTACAGTCCCCACTGAAAGTCCAACGAAAAACGTTGCATTTATATATGAGTTTCGATGATATCACCTAATTGATCCCGATTCCACAGCCGTATATAGAACAGTGGAGGCCATCGGCGAGATCTTAGCATATGTCGTCGCACGATACTCGAGCTGTTGTTATCTACATCCTTTTCTTGCAACATTGGCGTCACATCATCAGTGCCATAGATCCCTTTTTCCTCAGTTGAGCTGAGAAGTGTACGCTAATTTCGCTAAGAGTTGTCTTATTTCAATAACACATAAATGACGAGCTCTCGTGACTCTCCAGCTTGAGTGAAAAACGTGTCAGAGAAATGCTCAAAATCTATGACCGCAAAGATGCAATCGAAAACTATATTCGAATCAATGCCAGAAGCCGCTCTTTTAGGTGGGAATCTCCTTTCATTTCGGAGAAGAGTAAGCGTATCGCAAATCAGCTGGATTTCGTTGCGCAATATATAAAGGTTTGCAAAGGAATTCCTTTACAAAGAATTTTTGCAAAGGAATTCCTTTACAAAGAATTATGCAAAAGCTTAACCTGAATAGAGTACGGCTCATTAAGGAAGACGAGATCGAAACTGATATCCTTCTTGAACGGGAATGGCCCCTCACGTTCCTCCGTTCCCCAGTTACCAGCAATTTCTGCATTGCGCACTACCTGTAATTAGTACTCGCTAAAGATTCAGGTAAAATGTGAATTAGGCACACCGGTCACGATTCAATAGCTCAGATAAACTCCATAAATTAGTGAAGTATTTAAAGAATAGCGAAAATCTCTATGAAGTTATACCATCACAATATACATTCTTTTGTTCTTTTATTTCCCCTACCTTTGTCTTTAATGACAAAAACACTTCAATTGATAAGTGGTTGACCATTCGTCCTGAGTGCACAAAAATGTTCCGAATCATGGTTTACTCTTTATTCATTCATAAAGCTTGCCACATGTACTCTAGTTAGAGATCCTTGACCGCTACATATTTTGATAAGACACTGGCATAATAAAGGATTCAATTATTGGCATCACCTTAGCAGTGGTTGATGAATAAGAGATTGGTTGCAATGAAAGGACATCAACGTTGTCATATTCAGTTTGAGCTTTTCGCAACAATGCTTTGAGGACGATGAGCATGCCATGCCTCTGTATAGAGGAGAGGCTGTACGAAAGGGTGGGAGGGGAGGGGGTTTGCAGCGCATTGCTCAACGCTTACACATGCGAAATATTGTTCGACTATTCCATTATATAGGAACTAACTAAAACCGCTTAACTTCGAATGTTTCAGCCACCCAAATGTATCCAGTTCCCACTTAGTTTCAATGAGCTTAAGTGTTTCCTAGTAACAGTATTTAAACCCTGCTTGTGACCAAACTTTTGCTCATCCAACTAACCCGACAACCTTCAAACAAAAAACTCGAGTTGGAGCACCCGATACTATCAGCACCCGATATTCCTGCTATACCTCTAGAAAGGAAATCCTCGACGGTTTTTTGATAAAATTACCGAATTAAGCAGCCTTAATGTTATTGGCCACCTTTGATGACTTTTTCACTTAAAGCTCAGTCGATGGCTTACAGCCGATTTTCTGTCTGAGGAAAGCAGGAGAAAGCACGACAGCAATAAGAGCAACACAAATTCTGCACTCGTAATAACAAGTAAACATAAGTTTATCAACGCCAATTGATAAGCAATGTGTTTGCGTTTCTACGTGCCCATTGACGATTGCTGTATGAACAAATATATCAATTTACTTCAATTTACTATTTGAAGGCGATGAAAATAATGTTCTCATTTTTAGCAGTCCTTTGCAGTTAATATATTCAACTTTTATTACTATTACTTGCAAAAACTATTTCAAGTAAATGTTTGCTTTATGTGATAAAATTTCTTTGCTATTTTATCACAATCGAGTTCTAAACAATATTTCAAGAGAGCATAAGCTACTGTTGTGATCTTTGATCCTCTGTTGTACTCAAAATCATGTGAGCGCTGACAACAAGCAAAATGATTTTTCTTTGATTTTTTTTTTTGGAAAATTCTAATTTGACACTGAAATTATAAGAAAATGATCGCGAAAGTTGGAAATTTCTTTGGCTTTCTTGAATTCTCTCGTTTACTCTCTTGTTTACTGTTTGAAAAAATTCATCATTCATTGCGACAACGAAATTTTACAAAGCGGCGCACTTTAAAAGTAATAAATAATTCTATAGTTCCGGTTTTCCCGTTTTATGCCTAGATCTGCGATTACTTTTTTTTCAGATTTTCATTCGTCCTTCTCGAGAGATTGCGAAAACTTTGAAGGGAGATGCATCGATTTTTACCTGTCGAAGGTAAGCAAAATCACTTTTGTATTTTTTGTCATGGAAGAGCAAAACCCCGGGAAATTTATGATTTACGAGACTTTAAGAAAGTCTTCACTTTTCGGCAAATGAGTGGGGAAGAGGGGAGATGGAGGGAAGCTTGTTGTCATGAAACATGCACTTCTTCGGTTTAGTCCGTTATTCAATCCACAAAAGCATTCCTTGCAAGCAACTACAACATTTTTTCTGACATTTCATGAATAGCAATATATGGCGACTACTGCGTGGTGAAGTCAAATAAGAGAAAATAGAAAAGGTCACTGTTAATCGCTGCTCTGGAAGAAGTTGGGGTCAAGAAAGTGAGTGCTTTTTTCGGGATCAGAGTCGGTAGGAATCGTCTGTTTTTTTTCGACGAGAACTAGGGCTTCTCATTTTGGGCTTTTTATAGTTGGGGTCATCCCATTTTGCTGGAGTCACCAACCACTCCGTTCTGCTGACCTGCGTATGCTTCCATCGCTAACGTGCATCTTATTTGCTTGGGCATTAATTATGTCATCCGCTTTTAAGAGCAGTTTCGTGAATGCTGCAGAACAATGTAGGAACCGTTATCGTTTAGTGAAATGTAAGTGAATGGGATTTTTAAAAAAAAATTAAAAAGCAGTTATGAGGAGGAAATGAAGCTAAGAATGGGAAAGTGACCAAGAGATGTATCTTCATAAGTTTTTTGCAACGCAACATTGCAATATTGCAATTTTTTGCAACATTTGACGATGTATTTCTCTAAAAACAGATCTTTGAGTTCCAAGAAAACAAACAATCGGTAATGATCTCAAGGTCTTCCTCTGAAGTGTTTCCGTTTATGGTCGGTTTCGGTAGTTATTGAAAAAAATGCAAAATTAGAAAACCATTTTGCAGTTGCTGTGTCGCAACAAGCGTTTGGAATGTATCAGAGAATAAATGAGCCAAGAAAGTCAAAAAAAAATTACTTTTGTCTTCATGCTCGATAAATTTTGCAAAAAATTGAGCAATTGCGTTTTCTATCACAACCAGTAATGCGAAATCACCTCACATTAACGTTTCACAGCTCCAGCTGAGAAAGACCTCTTTTAAGGCTGTTGTGGGAAACATCATTACAGGGCTATTTCAGTGAAAGGGAATACCTTCTGATTCATCGTTTTCATAGTGGTAACTGTGTGGTCGGTTGCAGTGGCCCCCACCACACCCTTTGGCTCCGTCCTACCCAGCCACTCCATTCAGCACCTACATGAAGGTGGTGGTAGTAGAATAAGTCCCAACCCTCTTCCTAAACAGAACAATGGTGAGTCAACTCCTCAACACACAAAGGGCAGAAGACGAGCCTAAACCATAACCTCCACGCGACTTTTGGAAGCGATATGAAGAAATATTAATTCATAATGAATGTTTTGTTGATTAAAGTAAACCTTCTTTTCCTTGAATCGGGGGTTGAAATGGAATAGGATATCACCGTTGCGTGCTACGAAGTCCACATTGAATCGCTCACCTTTTGGAATACCGTATACATAAACACGCTCACCTAAAAAGAACACCTACAGTTAGACCTATAGTTAAGAAAGTCGAGTGAAGATTTACCGACGCTTTTTAAGAACTAACATACAAAGATTCGTCTGCGTTAAGCTTAACTCATCTATGCAAATTATTATTCACTCAATTAAACGTTCTTTGCGAGGATCATAATATTTCTTGCAATGAACGTCTCAATCATAATATCTCTTGGTACGTATATTCAATTGTCCATCCAAGGGATAATAATCGGTAACGATCGCCTAAAATGGAAAATTCAAAATGGAAAAGTGCAAAATTCGTCACTCCTTCTCTAATTCCTTTTCAAAGCGTAAATTAACACTAGAATTATGCTCAGTTGAGGTCTATTACTATATATTTATGCAAAATTGTTCAGTTTGATAAAACCTGCACCTGCAGCTGATGTCAGCATATAAACAGTTTTGAGAAAGGAATGAAAAGTCACCTCTCCTTTACAAAATGTATTTCATATTGCTTACCACTCGAAGTTCTATTCTTGTGATAATGTCGGTCATTAGCTACTAACTTATTTTACTGCATTCTTTCTCACAGTAGATTCACCATAAGAAATTTTAGGAAGTTGTTTATGGAAATCCATCCCCGGCAGTGGTCTAATCAAAGGAAGATTCAGAGCAAGCTTTCACAAAAGCAAAAGAAAGTTCAGTTACAAATCAGTTCAACTACAAATCAAAAAAGCAGGTAAGCCTTATAAGAAAGAGGTAAGACTGTCACTTGTTACAGTGGAAAATTTCCTCTTTTCTCGTTTTGAAAACTTAGAAAATTGGTGAAATCCCCTGAAAGTATTGTCGACTCTTGAAAGCAAGGACAAGAAGGAAATCGGTATATCATGAATTCTGTAATCGCATTTTTTTTTCGAATGATGTATTGGAAAAAAAAGTTATATAATGAGAATACCGCTAGCAAGATGGCCACCATTGAATTGCGTTTCGAATGGAAGTGTATAGTAGCGGCCACCCCAATGAACGCCTTTTAGTTTCACCTCACCACGTACGACGAAATATTCGATAGCGCTGAGTGGGAATCGATATTTATATTCACGAATTTCTTTATGATTCGCCGATATTTCAAATTTATCGTCATGTGCTCGAATACGTAAATCGAAATCTTGTCCAGCTTTAAACGGATTTGAAATTCTCTCCTCTTTACCCCATGTTCCATGCTGAAATAATGCGGTAAAAATTTGAGTACTCATTTTTGTTTTTATTGCAATAAAAATGCGTGAAAATATTTTCTTTAATGTTACTGCAATTTGCAGTTCATTGTTTTTTTCCACTGGAAAAAAAATGATTTACAAATTGCAAAGATTATAAATAAAAGTAGTTGATTATTTACTACAATCTGCAATGAAGTATAAATATTGCGCAACTATTTAAAAATGTCGTAAAATAAGGAATAAAAAGGTGATGATGCAATGGTACTCTTATTGACATTGACGGATATTGCACTGCAACATTTATTAAGTGATTGCTTGATTAATGCAATAAGCATAGATATTTACGTTCAGATATATATCAAATCCATTTGACAGATGCCCACACGATTGTATGGTGCAGAATGGAATTCAGGTTAAATCGCGATGCATCAATCGGTTACATGGTTGCACTCAAATTCCGCTGAAATGCTTCAATGCCCCAAGGACCCCAAGGAAGGTGACTGATGTCGGGAGTGAATAAAACAATAGGTAATGCTTTCATGCTTTCAAATTAACCCCGCAAAAGAATAAACGCAATTTCAAGAATTATTCTGTGGAATTGTTCATAAAAAGTTGTCGTAGTTATCGCTTTTAAATTACGTAATTAACCATTTTCATGCTCAAAAATGAAGCAATCATGATATGAGAGGAAATTAAAACTTTTTGAGCAGTTAGAACTAGTAGAGTAATTTTTTTTAAATCATTGATCATGTGACTGTATCTGCTCAATGATACGAACATTACCGAAAGTGTGAAACAATTCCCCACAATACCCCTAAGCGTTCCCTTTTTTCCTCTTTCAGATGGGAAGCATCATTTCCGTTCAAGCTCTGAGAGCTGCCATCGAAAAGGTTGTGCAAACTTAGAACGACACCTTCTTTATGACTCACAAATCAAAAAAAAAGAAGTGAACAATAGAAGACTGGATGTGAAATAAAATGTGGAAAACATATTTCGAAACGATAGATGGTAATGTTTCGTCAAGGGCGTACCCATTATCCTGTACATTTCTGCCTTACGTTATGCTCATAAAAATATTTTCATCGACATTTATAAAAATAGCACGTCTATGCAGTCCGCATGACATCCTATACGTACATAGGTGATGACTCATCGTGCTAATAGCTGCTTACCGGATTCACTCATCTTCTCTAATTTGGATCTCCGAAAATCGTTCGAGGTTTCCTTCCCCTTCTCAACATTTCTAAGCTAGTGAAACTCGCGGATATCACAAATTCGGAGTCCGAGGCACAAGCAATGGTAGCAACTAACAGAAATTCGTCACTAGTTAACAAGGCCATCGATAACTCCAACTCGTGAGTACCGGTGAAAATCGAATCTCAAATAAAATAGTCATTTCAAAAACAATTTTTTTTCCAAGGCCAATTATATTTATAAAATACTGTTCGGTGACAAAAGTACTTTTTAAATGTCTTTGGTGTCATGAGTCTTTCTCTCTCAGTTCCACTCAGTACTATAGGAAAAAATCTTCCAGAAATGTTTTGAAGAAGAAATCCTTCAACTCCATCTGAGACACCTCTTGAGCATTTTTTTCTTCAAATAATTAAGTGTAAAAACTCGAGGTTTCTATTAAAGCAAATACAGTAAGATCCGTAATGTGACCGTTGTTTCCAGTTTGGGATACCATTATGGATGGATCATCATAGGTATGTTCATGGAAATTTATGAATTCGTTGCAACCCCGGCGGGTATATGAATTTTTATAGTCCTCTTGTCTAGTTTTATTTATTTCAGTGATGACAAATAAAGCTGCATTTACTCGCTCATGTATCATCTCGAGCCTAACGGAAACGTCGAGTGAATAGAAAGTCGACAACCAGAAGCCGCAAAACTAACGAAGTGTCACTGCCAAAGTCGACGTTCGGAAAGTAAAAGAGTTAGTTGTATATAAAAGCGGAAAATAGCTAACCTCCATAGAATTTAGAACAAGTTTCCCTTCATCGAATCGCACGCTGACGTGCAGAATCACTTGGCTATTTGGACCAATTTCCGCCGACCCATTCAGAAGATTCACCTCGAATCTGAAATATTCGTATCATATGACTGACCTCTGATTGACTCTAACCCTGTTCTTTTGGGCCGCATTTGGTTGCATATATACATTTACCTTCATCATGCATGCATGTTTCTTTACTCAAAAGTCATAAAATGCACCAAAAAGTTCAATGGCAATTGCAGAAAGAATGAGAAAAAGAACTTTGCAAACAAACTGAACAATCATAGCTGAAAGCAAACTAACGAACGAAAAACGGAATACATTCGCTTTTTAAAATGGGTGTAATTTGTTGAGCAAAAAAAAAAAAAAAAATCGATGCCTATGCCAACGCTTCCGCACTCGGTGCTATTTTTTCCCTTAGTTCGCCATCTTTCATTGAAATATCGACCCATTCAATGAAAGCGTATGCAACACTTTTAGAGTCTAAAAATATCGCTCCGTCCTCGGTTTAAAATTCTATAAACTCGATACTCGATTATTTCTCATGTAATCTTCGGTTCTCTCTTCCAGCTCCGCTCTTCGCCATAAAATCATCAATTACGTGAACCATTAAATAGCTTGCCATCTTGAAGTAATTCCTAAGACGACCATACCACTTCGCATCGGAAGAAGCGATTGGAAACGAAATTTTTCATCCGAAAAGTAAGTTGCATTGTTCGCGCATGATACCTGCAGAAAAAAGCCAAAAGTCTGATGAATCGCCAACCTCTTCGCGTCCTTATCGGTGGTACCATGGATAACCAACGTCTGCCCCGGTTGCAATTTTTGGCTGAGACGCGATATGTATGGCACTGGAACTGCAACATCCTGAGGATGCTCCTGCAAGAAATCCATAGTTGTGTTCATACAAAAAACAACCGTGGCAGAGGAAAACCTCAAATGAAGGGGTGAAAAACATCGTAGAATATTTTTGAAGGTCCAGCCATTCGCGCCTCTCTTCGATAATGAAGGTCCTTATGTGTATCGGTTCCATTCGCTTCCTTTCTATTTTACATAATTTGCTATCACATATATTTAATTAAATAAACTCATTCGGCTAATCAATGCATCTCTTCATATAACAAATCGCTTTTCATTATGCATCTTATATGATGCCAACTAAGCAAGTGTAATAACCAGAGAATTTTACCTCTTTGTTTCGAATCTGCTATCATTATTAAGCCTTCCGGTGTGATGCATTCAGATTTAAATTACGCAATATTTTTCTTCGCTAGAACTCGAAATTTTATTGTTTTTTTCTCATGTAAAGAGAATAAATTTAAATGGTGGAGAAAATAAATAAATAATAGAATCATACGAAGACTTTTCCTGAAATCACAAGCTTTTCTTATGCTATTCCCTTATTATTGTCGCTGTGAAGTAGCGAAAAACGAAGACCCTAGAGGGAACGCAAAGCGCGCATTGTTATCGGCCACTGCAAGCCAAAACCTATTAAATCGTATGCGGACACATATTGATTGCCATTATTGCTCCCTAAATCGTCAGGAATACATTTAGATGCATATTTGCACATAAGAAATTATTGTGTTTTCGTGGAATCAAAAGAAATGATTTATTTTTCAATGAAATTCACTCAAAAAAGATGTATATCGGACTCATCTAACAGATATAAATATGCGTATACCAATGAGGAGAGGAAGTGATAAATTTCTAATGGGCAAGAATAATTTAACCCACAAGGAAATGGGTAAACCTTTTGTCACTTCAGGAGTTTTAAGCCGGAAAGGAATCCTCAATTTAAATGCGACGTTCTCTTTAATGAGATATAATCTTCGATGTAAGTGATAGAAGACAGTTAAGCTCCTTCTGTGAAAACATAGGATAACGTAGACTTTGAAATATAAGTGAGCGTTATGTGATGATCTTGGATTTTTGTGATTGTCATATTGCAAAACGAAAGCAACTATGAAATAAACATAACATCGTTAGCTTATGAAGAAAAATTGTTGAAGTTGTTATTCGTGATGAAAATCACCTGGAATTATGGAATTAATTCCAGGTCACCTCCCCCGCTTCCCCCGACTAGAAACTTTGCACTCTTAGAAAGCGCTCTGCAATGAAACTTTAAGAAATGCAATATCGATCGATATGCAACTCACACAACAATAAAGTGCATAAGTCGTGTTTCTAACATGAGCCTGTGAGCAGTTCTATTTACCATCTTGCAATAGCAATGCAATCAATCTCTGTCCCTCAATAAAAACCTTCGCATACATATTTCGTTGGTGAATTATTCCACCTGGCCAATCTAGACGCCAGGTGCATTATTAGAGCATTATTAGACAGTCGGTTTCGCGTAAGAGAGCATTATTAGACATGTCGTTGCATATTTCGACAATCTGTTAACCTAATAGGACTAACAGCAAATCCGATAAAGAATGCACAGAAGTAAAGTGATGATCTGAAAAAACCAGCCAAGTTGAGCCCATCTAAGGAAGCCAAAGACATCAAATATATTTGAAAAAACACCTTGGAACTCTTCAAGATCACCTCATTGCCGAGGTGTTTATGCTAGGTTCACTTCAACTCAACTTTCAGATCAAGTAGAAAGGATGACTCACCATTGCGAACAGCACACAGCACAATGATACGGCTGGTAAGAGCAACGAATGCGACGATGGATGGGTGGCGTAAGTACGTCAAATGAACGCCGATGAAGGGGAGGGTCTTTCGCGTCAAGCGTCCAACAAGCATCAAAGCAAACCAACCGCCCAATTTTTCTGATCAAGTGCCAGCTGCAGTGTGCCAGATGAGTCAGCTTTTTTTAGTGACAAGACATTGCTTTCGTTGCTTTCATCGTTAACTGAAGTAAACTTGTAAGGGGCGTGCATCATCGAACAGATCGAAAAATAATTAAAAACATATGGAGGAAGATTTTATGAAGGAAAAAATTAAATAAAGTAAATCGATTTGAAGAAAGGAGTAATGAGAGGAAAAAAGAGGTCACGATAAAATACACGCGGTATAGAAAGATCAGTGGAAACGGTATAGCTGAACATACATGATTTATAAAGTTTTGAGAATCGATCTGATTCTGGTGATTTATAAAACTACCTCCTTGAATAATTTCCTCCTTCTGGTGAAAAAACATTAGAGGTATTTTATGCTAAACTCTTACCATTCTGTTGTGGAAACAACTCAGAAAAAATGTCCTTTTATCGCTATCCATGACGTTTCCTTATTGAGATGGATGAAAATACTCTCGATAAGCCGTAAAAGTGATGAGCAATTTTGATGTAAAGCTTTTAATCCACTTTAACATGACGATATTTGTGTGACTCATTATGGGATATTTGGGATAGCTGATTGATATAATCTGGTTGATATAGGCTTGGGAATATTTTATTAGGCATCGGGTAGGTGAAACTTTTACCGTCAACGATATCAATGCACTCGATATCACTGACAGTATAAGAGGATCATACTGGAGGAAAGCATTCGAAAATGGAAAGTGTTGTGAGGAACGATGATGCAGCGACTCTTCTTGCACGAGCTCAGTATGATGTTTCTTCTCTGCCTCATTATATTGTGCACACTTTCTCTGCTTGTATGGCTGCGTGTTTTCAAACCCGTTTGACATTAAAGCGTCAACTAGTAAACTAGAATTATAAAGGGAACTCAAGCCAGAATGAAGCGATGGGTTAATAGGCGACGAGTGATAAATTTACCAAATATTCGATAAACTTACACGTTAACTAATCCAAACCCTTGCGCCTTTACCAAGAAAATTTTTAATACCTTGAGTATGTTTTTTAGTATCTTTTGCTTATTAACCATGCACACGTAAGAGAATGATCTATACAGGTCTTAAATCTTCATAGTAAGATCGCTTTTACGACATATACAAAGATTCATTGATTAACGCATCCCAACATTACATTAACAATGATGCACTGTTGCTCTAACATATTTTTCACATATACCAACTTAAACTAGCATTTATTTATTTCATTTTACTTTGTTTATTGTTATAGGAGGTCTACTGTTAGCTTCTATCATTTTATTATGGTACTTATATTAGTATTTCTTCATTAGAATTTTTTTTTAGTGAACCTTAAATGTTATTCGTTTTGTTTCGATAGGTCTAACATCAAACATAGATCACATAAATACTACTCTACCCGCGACACTACTGCTCGGTCTATGCCGTCAACATTGACGCTTACACTTATCGATCACTAATCAACATTACCCCTGATGTCGATAACTCATCTTTTGAGTTATGCCTTAACTATGCGAATTTTAACTTAGTATTTTTGGATATAACTTGCTTTCTAAATATATTTTAAACTTGCTCTCGTTTTTATACTCAATCTTTCTATCACTCTGAGTTTTGACTTTGCGTTTCCTTTATTATGGCTTGTTCTCCCATTTTTATAACTCTTTATTTTCCCATTTTAATGTAACTTTCTAAACGAATCTCCACGCATTATTATCAGCATATTTACTCAAAACCGTTTAAGTTCCTTTGTTGCAGTTTACTGACGTTTTTCACGAGCATCAGCAACATATTTATATTGCACTAAATCTTCTTTTTTCTTTTATTTCATTTTCAATCCTTTTGATTGAGGTTACTTTACTATTTTGCCTTTTGGTTACCTTTTGGTTTTCACTGTTTAGCACTCGATTTTATATGACATTTTGATGACAGTTATTGTTACGCATATTATTTATCTCTCAAGCTATTAGAATCCAGTTTCATATAATACTATAAATTGTAGGGTACTATACCTCAGCAACTAGATACGTCTATATGCCTAACGATGTGTTTGCAGTGGAGGTTTTATTAGTCGTTAGTGTCAAACGCCTTTAATGCACGTTGGAGTTTAATGTCTTAATATTATTGTTCTTCTCACGTCATTTTCTTCCCCCTGACTCTTGGGTTACAAGGTCTACTTGTAGAACTGGCAAATGGAGCACGGTGTTAGGAGCCTGAAGCTGCCATTGTATGCAACTTTTTTATTTACTACGCATTTTTCCTAATATACATTTTGCCTATGGATTTCTTTTTCCATTTCTTTTCTTTTTTACTTCTCTCTCTCTTTGTTTTCTTTTTTTTTCTCTCTCTCTCTAGGCGTAATTAAGTCGTCTAGGCAACTTCTTATACTAACAGAGTTATGCGTGGGCCGAAACGTGGTCACCTTTTATTCTTATAGGTAATCAGTTCGCATCTAGTCTCCTAACAGTGGCCTGTTGCCTATATGTTTATACTCGCGAAACGTTCAGCTTTACCTATATGTACTTAATGGTGTTTCTCCCAGATTGCCATATTCCTGTTGGTCTCTACGCATGGTATGTATGTAATGGACTATCCGTTTTACTATTCATATATAACTTATCTAACTATACGTTTACTAGCTTATTTACTATTCTTATTTGGTTTTACGCGCTCTCTATTTAAAATAATGGAACTAAAAATAACTCAAGGTATATCTTTATTTATTTGTTGTTCGACTAGAGAAATTTTGAGAATTTTTTAAAAGTCTACTACCTTTTCATTTGTTTTATAAGACTATAGTTACTATTTAAGCATATTTATACATGTGTTTTACCTTTATAAAGCTTTTAAGTATTTAACAAAAGTCTATTCACTAATTTGTTGTTCTTCCACTTTGTTCTTTTCTGTTATAAAATCTTAAAAAATTGTATGCACTTTAGAGAGTTGTTTAATAGCTTTGTACATTTCGTTAGAATGGGCTAAATTGCCAGCAAGATCCAGCAGTTGTCGTCGTCATGCATCCACACGATTGCAGCGTTGCAAGAAGACAACGAACAATGAAGAATTTAGGAAAGTGCCCAACATATTTCTGTCGTTGCCAACCTAACAGGTTCGCAGCAGTTTATGAGCAAGAGGCATTGAACTTCAAATTTGAACAAATTGTGAGTGATAGGTTTGCCAAGTTTGTCATCCACTGCTTCTAGCCATATGAAAGTGATTTTCAACGAACATTTATCACAGAAATTCATATGAACATTGCAGTCACTCATCTAGCAAACAAAGTTTCAGATTGCCATATTTTCCACCATTGTCTAAAAACTTTACCACCATTTATGGGAATTAATCACAGAGTATATCTGAACTCATGACATTTAACTGCACTATTCAAATACAAAGTAATGGTCATATTTTAGGCATAAAAAACAACGTATTGAACTAATGGATGCGTCGAGTTGTGCATATCGTTAGAAGTTGTTGCTTTTTTATGCTTTTGTTAAATGATTTTATTTTATTATAAGTTAAAGCTGATCATGTTGAGATTGAAATATGTTGAGTTGAAAAGTTGAAATGTCGAATAGGATAAAGTTAAAAATTGGTCAAAGTTAGAAGTTTTTAAAGTAGGATTCTGATTTCATAACTGCATTATGTTTAACCTCATCTACGACTATTATTGTGGAATTTGTGATGAGCTAAGAGCCGGGGCCAATCTAAAACACTTAGAAAGTTTTGAATTTAAGCCATGCAAAGCGATATTGGTTGCTTGCGAAATGTTGCCACCTTGCATGACTCTTTCCTAATATACCGTCTTCTTTAATATTTTAACACGTGAGGAACATAGGTCTTTTGATTCTCTTTGGCTTTCCTGGCCAAAATTAAATGCAGTAAATATCTCCACTCTAAGATCAGGCTGTTCACGGAGGAGCGCGAGAATCAGCTTTTAAGGAGCAAAGTATGAAGTAACATATGACGAGTCTGAAATAAAAACAGCCCACCTTCAGAGAAAGTTTCCTCGAGGAACATACTAATTCTACTCATCACAAATTTTTATTGCTTATTTATTTATTTGTTTATTTATTTAATTAAATCTCTATTTATTGATTAAAGTCTTTCAAGTTGGGAAAGCATAAAAAAAATTACCTCGAAGCAATCTACTTCTCAATAAGTTGTTTAACTAGATTTGAAGTAGAGCGCGCATCGAAAACACCGAAAATTTTGCTTTTTTACTTCAAATGTATAACTCAAAAAATAATAGCTCTGTCAGTTTAGTGATGACATCAAAAATTCTCCAATTTCAATCGTTTTATTTTAAGCCTCCAAATCGGAATTCGATATTCGTGCATACTGGTTTAACCGATGAATCATATAGCTTCTGTTTTCTACAGTCACTATCGCGGCGATCATCCGGCATAATTTCTAGTCACTTCAAGCCATGACGAAAGTTTATGCAAGTTTTTGTTGAGGCATACAGTTATGCAAATTCAAAGTCGAGAATTTACATGGTTAAAATACCATAAAGTAGTCATTGATGACAGCGTTATTGTTATAGTGAAGTGTCGACATCGCCCGGTGAGTTCATCACTACTATGTGTTTACATTGATCCGGTTATGGATGGATCGCTCCTTCTAAGTAGTGTCATAGCAATATTTTCGATGTTTATTTCACTTCTGAAGTTGGTGAATTGAATGCGCAGACTTACCATCATTAAATTATTGGAAGCGTCAGATGGAAGCTGTCATCGTGAAAGAAGTGTGGTAATATGAGTTTTGATAATATGGAAGTGAGCGATTCTTTGGGAACTTAGTGCGGATGAAAGAAGTATTAAGGAAGGATGTAAATTTTTGACGTTTGCGAGAAATCCAACCATCGTAGAAAGAAGACCTTTCTCTGTACTTCCTCTGTAATTGTAATTGGTTCTCTAATTCAGTAATTAGTTTTCTAATTCTTATCTCCGATAACGAATAATCACCATAGTCAATAATCGGAGCGTTGCTATTTGTGATGCTAAAGGGGGAGCGTTTATTTTAGGGGATTTGATTTACTACAACAGCAATCGTTCGTAGCGATCTAGCTCAAAATATTTGGCAGTGGATTTAATTTACTACAGTTTATAACTATTTGCTAAAAATTAACAGTTTAATAAAATACAGGAGATAAACGGGGGAGAGTCGTTATTTGGTTCTGTTGGGTGTTCTAATATTGCAAAGATGCATGTTGCATGTATCGAGTTTGCCATATGAAGTCTCTAATGAACTAATAATGTTAGTAATATCGACCGTGTCAAGTCAGCAGAGTCAAATCAAGAAGGAGTTAAGATATGAATCGATCCCTTTATTCAAAAGGAGTCGAAATCGAGAATTGTAGATATCTTTTTCCGAAGCCGGAATGGAGTCTCAGTATTTTACTTCACCCGATTCGAAACAGAGTCACCTCACTTTATACTCCCGAGATATTTATCTGGTAGCAACCCCTGAAAAAACACCCTGATGTGCGAATATTGATATTTTCAATCCCCAACTCAAACTTTCTAGGAAATCTGAGCCTTTCCTTGGCCAGAACAAATGATAACTGTAAGAATCATTTTCTCTTGTCTCGTCTAGTCGTCCAAGCTTCCTTGAGGATCTGCATCCTCAATTAAGCTGCGGTCGAGTGAATTTAGAAACAACAGAGGTATGAGGGATGAACAGTTCATTACACTTGTACAGTAAGGTGACAAACAAGAAGGGAAACTAGGATAGCTTGGGTCGCCGATGTGATCCCGTACTCTAACTCCACGCTGCCGTCAATCATCTCCCTCATTCCAATGGCCACA
This sequence comes from Baylisascaris schroederi, assembly GCA_006503575.1. NCBI lineage: Eukaryota > Metazoa > Nematoda > Chromadorea > Rhabditida > Ascarididae > Baylisascaris > Baylisascaris schroederi. The sequence continues at coordinate 657,959 of QEWY01001369.1, read as the reverse complement.
GGTAGGGGCGCTCAGCATTCAAACCAGTTTTCCTTTCTCTCCCTCCGATTCTGCCTCAAGCTAGCCCATGCTGGGCACTCGTTTAATCTGCCTGTATGCTCTCGACCCTTTTTGACTTACCATGTACGGCGCACTAGTCCCACTTGATCTGTAGCCAACTGGTCTACCTTACATGAAAAAGTAAATAAAACGTTAGTCATTGCGTAACGACTTCGTACCATACAAGAAATCAGCTGTCATCTCTTTATAAGAGCTGATTTATCGCCATCATATCAATGCACAATAGAGAAATTTACTTTATTATTGTTAGCACAGTTGTGCGTTCCCATAAGTTTCATGTTAAGAGCAATTAGTAAAAGTTTTTTGGCGTATTAATTAATGAGGAAATAATTGAAAACGATTCAAGATCGACATGATTCATATAAGTCTATGATGTGAATACTGTGAAAAACCTATTCAAAAAAATATTGATAATTAGCAAATTTGCATTCTTATAATTCATTTTTAGGTTTAAAAATATGCGTTGCCACATGATAGGTTGTCTATTGATTGTTTATTTGTTTCCAAGCTATTCGGCCGATAAAGTGGGTATTCGACAGAATATGTATTTAAATGGTTATCTGAGATGTGGCGAAATGAATGCATATGCAACGCTTGTTGCTTTATTCGAAACGCTGGGGAATGAAGAAAATCGTATGTGCCTCATTTTTGATGTATTCATTTTTCTTTAGGTGGTGAAGCATTTGAGGTGATGCGAGAAGCGAAAAGTGCCCACGATATTTGAAAGCCATATTTGAAAGCGCGAAATTCCATATGTAAATTTGATTATTATTGGGCGGATACCAAAAGAGCCTTAGGCATTAGGATTTTAAAGTTTTCTATAGAAGTTTTGATTAAAACAGATTGCATATTGAGGTGATTAGTCAACTTCTTAGGACTATTGGCTTATGTCGAACATCACGAAACTCACGTGCAGTGATGTTTTTGTAACTTATGCGTTATGCTATAGCCGAAAAGTTTTGTTGTGTGGCATAGTATAGTGTCGATTGTAGATATACAATGCACTAAAATAAATTTGAGGCAAAAAAAATTAAAATAAACGATAAAATCTAACACAAACAATACACAGGTATGATACAATATGGTATACTTCAGCGGCGAATTTGAAAATGTTTGAAGTGTTCTTTTATTTAAAGATATCTAATGCTTCTTTTAGGACTCAATATGTGATAATTAATTAAAGAAATGAATTTTTGCGCTCTAGAAAACCGCTTCTGAATTTTATGGTACCTATATAGTTGCAAATATTTGCAGTATTGCTATACCTTTCAGAAGTTTCAACTTTTATGAGCTCTTAGTGCCTCAAGTACAAATATAACGACAGATAAATTGAGGGAAACATTTCATGATCCTTCGAGAACCATGTCTATAGAAATTCATGTTTACTCATATCTATTAGTTATTACGAGCCGTGAATCACGGTAGTGTTTTAACTATCATATATATCGACTATCAATGTTTAGAAAACGATTATCTTCGTATTAGCGATTGGACACTTGTTGATCAAAGAGGATATTTCACCATCAACGGGAAAGCGATTTCCGCAGCGCATAATTTCTATTTGAATATATCACATAGTTGTTTGCCAACTACGCAGCGAAATAAATATCATGTAGGTGTTTCGATGCAATTCTTTGGCCAACACCTGCCTAAGATGTTTGATAACTTGGCTCAACTCTGAGATTATGAATTATGGAAAAGCTTTTTATTAAACTGCTTCAAGTAGTTGATAATAAAATTTCCAACCTTCATCGGATACCTTGGAAAATTGTAGTCATTCATCGAAAAATTGTAGTCATTTCCCGTTCTTAAGGATCATGTCTTTGGCTAAAGTCTTCGATTCCATCGTTTAGAGGCATATCGGTTTCGATATCATCCGAGCGGTACAGCTTCTCCTCTAATACCATTCTCCATGGGAAATAACGATGTCTGTGCCCTAAGCCTAATAAGCCAGCTTCCGCTTTTTTCTAGAATATTCGTCCCTCCTGCGAATCACCCGATTTCTCTGCCCTTCCCACCCGCTTCCTCGATGTGTGAGTTGTTCTTCAAATTGATGTCGATGTGACAGTTGATCAATAAAGTAAGCAATGAGCCTTATAAATAGGGAAATATAATAAGAAAGTGATCTTGCTTTCACCGGTCATTTTTTTGTTTGTTCTTCCTTGAATGGAGATATTCGCCATATTATAAAACTTAGTCGGCCGATATTATATGCTGCAGCACAAATCTTTGGAATTAGACGAGTGAAGACGAATTTCGTTTGACTCGCTTAGAAGGGTGTGCCTCATTTAGTTGGGGTTTACAGATATCGCGCTTTCCTTCACTACGGAGACTAGTGTTGGCGCCAAAATTTCTTCGAGATATCTAAAATTCTAGGCATTCCAAGTGCCACTCGAGAGCCCGAGAAGTTCGGGTTGAGACCCCAGATACCTACAGTAGTGTTGCAAATCGAAAGAATTTTATTCAACGACCCCAAATGTCAAAGTTAATCGTGTCTAGAAATAGATAGTGATCGCAGGTCGACAAAAATAGTATTTGTAGTCGTGTCCACTGAAGGCCGATAGTGACTCTAGCAATCGGTGCTTCTGATGATTACGGCGAATGACTTTCCATATCCTGCATCACTTAACACCGGAAGTCAACAGCCTTTGAATAAGATAGTTTCGGTGGTCACCGATTTGCGCTGTCATCGATAACTACCATTATACATTCTTTCGATGCTTAACGAATAAGGAATACTGCCAATATTAATATTCATGGATCCTTTGACATGGGTAGAGTGATACAGTTCAGCGACAGTTCAATAGTCGAACATTTTTGTTTCATTTTGTTTTTATTTTTACCGTAACTATACTTTTATTTCTAAGGAAATCTTCTTGAGTATTTCTTCAAATGCTTCTATTGCATCATAAATCGATTAATGTTGCATTGCATATTGCATATATTGCATTAAAATCCTTTGCATTATTTTTTCAGCATTTATTTATTCTATGTCACATTATTAAAATTTTGCAAATCTAGCCGATGCAAGTGATCTGTTGATATTTCGATATTTCAGAATTGTTATGTGATGACCTACAAATACATTAATTTCGATCAAAACAACCAGGCATCCGTAAACTTTAATCTTGAGCACAAGGATTTTCAATCAGCGCTCGCATATTGCGAGTTCTGGCATTATGAATTACCTCCTGAAGCATACGAAACAATGAGCAACGCGAATGTACGAGAAGCTCCTCATAGAGATGCATGATGTAGTATACTATATTATAAATAACTCAACCTTGATATAATTTTTCATTTTTCTGGAAATGAATTTATTTTTCCTCTCTGAACATGACGATCATTAGCCACGATTCGATAGATTCTATATATGGCGTAATATATGTATCAGAGAAATTTGCTTTGATTCATTGTTTCGTTCAGTTCTATTATGACGCTATTATGTAATTCAAAAATTTTATGCCAAAAATTTTGTCCAATATCATTTTAACTTCGATAGCATTTTAGCGCATCTCCAATTGTCATGCGATGATGTCGGTCAAATCTTGGCCACACCGCGCTGGCCAAAATTTGTGACATTATTAGCAGGTCGTTGTAGCGAATTTATTTCTAAACTTTAAAACATACCTTTTTTGCTGATATATATTAAAAAACAAAAATTCATAAAAATCGCAATATATGGGATATTTCTATGGGAGCTTTAATTTTCTTCAACCTGAAATTTCAGCTGAACTCCTCAGCGACTCCGAATACTCATATTATATTTCCATCTCAGTGGATTTAGGTTTTGCATAAAAAGCGCCAATAATCTCTCCATTGTCTTGAAGTGTGTATATGATGCTGCCAAAGTGAAAAGATTGTTGAAATAAATGCTGTTTTCAATGTTATTAAAGAATACAGAGATATCGGGACGGGATATTAGCATATGCGATCCTTGTTGACAGCTAGATCTTCATCAACTATCGTATATGCGCACGCTTCTATGATGCAAATAAAACCACAAATAAAATAAAACCACATCTATGCGGTAGTGGAATTAGTTTTCAGTAATGGGTTTCCGTTCACAGTTTCATTCCGGACTATATTCTTGTCCGGAAGCTTCTTTGTTGAAATTATTTATGACCACATGAAAGATTTCTTATTCGATTGTTTATCAACTAATTGTTAAGAGGGAATTCCTTTTGAACGTATAACGTTCATTCAAGTTTGCTACTTTTAGCGTTGTGTATTGCCTCGTCTCGTTTATTGCTGCAACCGTTAATGGCATTTTCAAATGTTTTTCACTACATCCTCACGAACTAACGGAAATAGGATCGTTGTGAATGTCACTTTTTATGTGCTTTTACGCGTCTGTTTCGGCAAAGCTCCGTTAGTGGTGGGTCCGATTTTGTTTATATGTGTGCGAGCATCTGTGTGTCGGTCTGTCTATTCGATGGTTTTGAATCGGCGATCCATCACAACTGGAATGATGGAATATAGTTGTTATAAGTTATGGAAGTTATTCGATTATGGACGCCTCCTGATTAACAAATTGTTCATCAGATTCAATTAGAAATGAGCTTTAATTAACATCGAAAGTAAAGGTGGACGGAAATTAGGAGTTAGAAGAAAAATGCGCAAGCAAAATTTGGAGGTATTTCTAAGAGAAAGCGTATTAATGACTTGAGTATAGATTTTGTAAAAATTTTCACCTTGCTTGCAAGCAATTGAAAATATATGGCCCGTTCAAGCTTCCACTAGGCCTATGCATCATTTTCGGCAGCATTTCGTTATCTTCCACTATGACTTACCTTTATTTAACTTTAAATTGTCTACACGCGTTAAAGTACTATTGTCAGGTAATTGAGCCATACTTTTGAGAATATTTTCACAGTTTGTCTGGGAATGTTCCGTACGCCCTTATGAGGGTTCAAATGACAAACAGTGCATAACTCAATATAGCATCTCTATATCTGTATGCTCACTAATTTCACTTGAAGCCACTGCAACCGGAGCCCATGGAATTCATCCCGAATATTCTGCGCTATATGACATCTGTTGTAGTAGCACTCAAGTTTATCCGTCGTCGCATTTAATGCAATTGTATACAGCTAAGTGTACCTGAAATTTATGCATAGATTGATGGTACTACGCAATCTGCGTTGCATTTTATATCAGCCAAATAGAAGAGGAGATTTGCATGATTGTTCAATATAAGTGAAAAATAAGCGATTTCATTGTTTGTGGGTAATGTATGAAACTATTTGGCTTAATGAATGGAGTTGTGAAACTATTTTTAGGCTCACTTCATTAGTGCACTTTTCAACTCGTTTCTGGATTGTTGTGAAGCCCTATTCTTAGAAGAATATATTCAAATTTGAGCTTTCATAATCCCATTCAAGTATCACGTGGTGCTTTTCTTGAAATTAATATGTGGACGATTGAAAGCCTGTATAGAATATTTGCATAAAATTATCCTGCTTGTTGTCATTGCAATTGTTGATTAAGATTTGTGCAAATTAGAGCAGGAAATTCCCCATGAAAAATAATTTTCTGTCAAAGAAAGATTGCCAAAAGGTCGAATCGAATTTGTGCTGTGTGAATTATCAGCAAGTATAGAATACCCTTTGGACTGCGATTCTCTGCGCTAAATGTGTTGTCTATAAAGATTTATTCGATGCCATAAGCATACCATCTGTTGCAGTAAAACCACAGATTTCAATTCCAATGGCTTTCGGTCTATCGTCGCTGCCTAGTCAATAAATACAATTTCGCCGTGACATTCCGCTTTGGTTGCAACTGTTCTTCATTGATTTCGTTTGCCTTTACATCAGCTGCTCGCGAACCGACGCCGGGGAGTGGGAGGGGAGGAGAGGGGGGCTAGAGAACGGAAAGGGAAGGGTCTGCTCGATGGTTTTCGCGTAAAACTTCGATATCTTCAGGTAATAAGACGAGAAAGCGATGAATTATTTTATTCAATTGGTATATTACGAGAAAAGTTCCACGGCTTTCAGCAGAAATTCGGTTCAAATTTTCTCAAACTATTGGAAAATATTGCATGTTTTTAGCGGAATAAATGTGACATACTAAAATGGAATTTTGTGGTACTTGAGAACGCACTTCATCACTATTGAAGAGCTCCACTTATCTATTCAAGAGCTCCGCTTATCTCTTCAGACTATCGAATAAGCTCTTCCCATTTCGTCTTTTGTTGCATTTCAACATTCATACCTTCTCGCTGCTTGCTTGTTGCTGATTTGTTTGATTTCTTCATCAGGATTAACCTGTATTTGTACTCACTTGTTTTCTACACTGAGGAGATCATAGAGACGTTTGTAGAAGGACATATATTCATCTGAATGCGTAGCACATATGTGCTTTTTCTCAGTTGTGACCATTATGCAAATTTTTCTCTCGTTGCCTGATTGAATATTACTTTAAATAATTAAACTGAATAACAATATAAATAATAATATTAAATAATAGAACAAAATGTTGAATAGGGAAGCATGCTTATTGAATTAGAGCACAATGTGTTGCAATATGATTTTGTTGCTTTGTAATTCTGTCAATGTATTAAGTGTGCGATTGTAGCTCGGCAAATGAATAACTCAGGGGCATATAGTAAGAACATTTAGTAAATTATAAACTAATAAGCAGGCCTTCTTTATAATCGTAGAAATTGCCAAATATGATAATTTTTGAATAAATTTTATGCATAGACGATAATAGGTTATTGCTTTTGCCTTTTAGAGTTTTATTTCAGTTCATCACCTAAAGAAAATTTGACTTACTTGGCTTATAAATTTCGACATTTTCGGCTCACACTTCTTAGGCATTGAAAAAAATCGAATTCGAGACCTAGTTCCTCTTTAGTAATTTATTCTTTCAATGTCTAAAAGATCTATGATGTTTGGTGCCATCGGGAAGCATAGTGACAATCCAAATAAGTCAAGCATTGAAACTTCTCTGCACTAATAATTAACTTATGTAGCCTCGAAATAAAGTGCATTGAAACAACAAGCCGATCTAGTTTTAAATGAGTCAGTTTAAATTCAGATTTCTAGAGATGATATTCCTGATCGCCATAAAACCAGAATGAATGTGACGCTGACCGACATATCGCACAAAAATTCCGGACTTTGGGGACGGCAGGAACTTACTCAAGTTGAGGAATATGGGAGGAGGGGGAGGAAGCGAGGAGGAGGAGGATAAGTCACGGATAGTTCGGAGCTGCAATGAGCACTTGAATAGTCAAATATAGGTTTATTAGCTTTGGACTTTCTCAAATTCGTCTCACTTTTTGTTTTGCCGGTTTTTTTTTTTTTTTTTTGCGATTTTCGTCGGTCGTCTTTCCTCTTTCATCTACTCAAAACTTCTTCAATATACCTCTATGCTCCGACACAATCTTGCTATAGTCTGCTTTGCTAATGCAAACAATTGCAAAATTGCATAATAAAATTCATAATTAAATATGCAAATAATTCTGAAGCAAATATTATGCAATAAATAAAACTCTTATTTATTCTAATAAAAAAACCATTTGCGTTATGAATGCAGACGAGTGGATTCCCATGTGTGTGCATAATTGTATGACGATGCATTGTTTTGCAATCGTTTGCATTATGATGCATTATGCAATGGCCTTGCTTAATATTGCAATCATTTCACATCCCGTCATAATGACACATTCATCGATCATCGGGCATATAGCACAATCATGCTTAACGCCTATTCAGCGTTCAAAGCGATAAATATGCAATTGTGAATTGGTTTCTTGTTGCAAACTTTTCTCTCTCCATAGTAAGATTGGTGCACATATAGAAAGCGTCTTTATATGCTCAATTGAAATGCAATATCGTAGTACTTTCTACGATTTGCATATGCAGGATTTCCTTGATTCTGTCGACTGTTTCGATATTCGGCCCATCTATGCGGCATTACTTTTACTGCAAAGTTGAATTTCTAATTGCTATCAAGTTCGTCCAAATTGGAACTTTAAAAAGTTGGCGTGAAATTTGAAAATTATTTCATTATAGTAAGTGATGAAAAAATTCTCTCAATTTCCGAGCAATAATCATCTCTTAGGCAAATGTTAAGCACAAAGGTGCAAATCGATTAGTTGGCTGTTTTTTTTCTTGTTTTTCCTCTTGCACTCTTCCCTCTTGGCTAACTTATCTCTATCATTGCCGTTCGGTTAAACACTTTCACATCACACGTCTTAAATATGTGTCATCACATCTGTGGGGTTTTTTCTGCTTTCGCTTAAACGACTCTTCATTTTATGTTAATAGAAATCCCAAATACATTGGAATAGACCTTGTTTCTAATTTTGTGTATTTTCGATTTTCGGCATTATAGATCGGATCGCTGGTTGGAGTTGTAAAGCTGTCTTCTTGGCAATCAGCAGATTACATAAGCTGACATATTATTTTGTTTTGCGTTTAAAATAAGCTTTATTTAAATGCACATATCAAGTTTTAAGCATTACATACATATGACTTAATCAATTCTGCTGAAGGAACCTTTATTTCAAAGTTGTTTTACCTCAAAGTAAATTATTATCGTTATGATGCCTATTAAATACTTCCCTTCCGCACTTGGACTGTTTAACAACATGCATTGACAATTTGCGTGTATAGTTCACAACCTATGATTTGAAAAAAAAATACAATCGAATTATAAGTAAATTTTTTTCAAAAGATTTAGAAAAATTGTATGCGATTCATGGAAGAGGAGTGAATGTATTGGAGAATGGAGTATACCAAAACGGGAATTCGTTTTTTGCAGAACAGTTTCGTATTGTATTCCGTACTGAGCGTCAAAATGCCGCATTACTTTAAAGAATTTGCGCTTGCTTTGTCCTCTTTAATAATTGAACGCTAATTTTTTTTTTGCGATTGTTAGATATACTCGCATGTAATTCGATTGCTCTTTTTTGGAATCTGATGCTCAATGCCTATACTATATTTGTTTCGCATCGGTCACTCCAGTTACGAATTTTTGTATACGCAGGTTAATTCGACGGCAAATTTTACTGTCCAGCTGTTGAGCTTTGACGGTCTACGTTGCGTTACGGAGTTGTTGATATTTTAGTTGGTCGGAGCTTTAACCAGCGGATTTTCAACCGTTCTTTTTGAAGTATAGCCCCTGTGACACCTTTCCCTACCAAATGACTGCCAAAAATCAACTCCACTAATGGTCATCCGTAAGAGGCCGTTTGAGGGTCGAGTTGACATCGAAGAGTGCTCTTCATCCCAAGCGGGGGAGGAGGTGGTGAGGAAGCTGTAGTTTATAGTTCTCGGACTAAAGCTCGAAAAATTAAACTATTCGACGTTCCACAGTATTTGCTTGCTCGGTCGTCAAACCAAACTGCCGACCAATGAAAGTTGCCTGAGTTTTGAAAGAGTAACATGCATTGGCGTGAATTTACTTTTATGCAAAAAGCAGTTTAAAAAAAGAAGGGAAAAATGGGAAATTATGCGCGAAGAGTAAGGATAGAGAAGAGGGAGGAGGGAAAGAAGAGGAAGGCTGGCGCAGAGATGACTTGGAGGACGCGAGAGGGGAGCTCTTCTAATAATGTGATGTTCCATCTGTTCGCTCCTTTGGGATGTTAATATTTTTCAGCTTGTTGGCTAATGACTTTTTACGCTCTTTTCATTCTTACAAAGCAACAATTAAGTGGACCCATAATGGAATTTATCGCGTAGTTCGGCGTTACAATAACTGTGATAATTTGTTTTATTGATGTTTACAGCTTTGAAACGTCAAAGAGTGTCATCTGCATAAGCTCTAATCGCAATGAGTTCACATCATTCATCCAAAATGGCTTCATTAACCGTCTTATTGCTGCTATTTTTAACTACATTCGTTTCACCGCTCGTCACACAACCTCCTCCGATTGAACAAATTCCAGGTAAGCCATCATAAAACTATCTTATTCGCTCCTCTCTCATGCATTTTTCACAAATTCCCTCTACATATGAGCGTTGTGGCGATGTTATGCCTATGCATATATGTGCATATCTGTGCGCTCGTCGGTCTGTTTGTAGGTGTGTGTTCAGCTAAACGGACACTTAGACTAGCTAGAGTTGTGAAATTTGATGAGTATAATTACACATCGTGAAACTATCTCTTATAGCGTATTTCATATTTACACATGAATTTTCCAAAAGAATTTATAGAAACCTTAAAATACTTAAAAATTTATACGAATCTTCCACCGATTGTTCATTATTTAACATCGATCATGAAAAGAAAAATGAGTCTTTCAAAGAGCATTTGTACGGATAGTTGAACTGGAACAAATTTAAGGACATTACTGAACATATTTTAATGGCTTAATTTTGAATTGTGAAACCACTTGGCCAGATGACCTTGTTCTTCAGAAGGAAAAATGGGCTTGTCCAATGCAACAAAATTTGAATTCAGTAGGCACCAACATCTCTTCCTGCCAAAACTATCAAAGCGTTCGACTGAGGTGAACAGAATGAACCTGAAACTTTGAGCATAGTCTCTTCGATAATCGAGGTAGTGTGACCTTTTGATATTTAATGTTAGTCTCAAACCTAGTAAGGTCAAGCACTAAAGAATAATTTATTGCTTATGGAGCTGTTTAAGAGTAGACAGAGATTCGTAAGCATCCACACGCTCTTTTCGGGTATTTTTGTTATGCGATGAATTTCTTAGGAAGAAATTTCACGTTCACAAGAGCTGCAACTTTCTCGAAGTCTTATACTCAATGAAAATCTTTTATCTTCCATAAATCTGCAGGAGAAATATTCTTTCTATTTCAAAGAGTCAACGGATGCAAGAAATACGATATTTTAGAGTTCGCAATAACGGATGCGGAAATCGTCCATACAGTGAACACTCTACGAGATGAGGACATAAACAAGGCACGACTTGGGCAACTGGCAGTCGATTATCAAGGTCATACAACAACTAGAGATAGCACTGATAATGCAAAATCGAGGTTTATTTCTTCGATATTTCTGCTATTGTACTAAAGAATGAGATAGCACTGATAATGCAAAATCGAGGTTTATTTTAAAATGGCTTCATTAACCGTCTTATTGCTGCTATTTTTAACTACATTCGTTTCACCGCTCGTCACACAACCTCCTCCGATTGAACAAATTCCAGGTAAGCCATCATAAAACTATCTTATTCGCTCCTCTCTCATGCATTTTTCACAAATTCCCTCTACATATGAGCGTTGTGGCGATGTTATGCCTATGCATATATGTGCATATCTGTGCGCTCGTCGGTCTGTTTGTAGGTGTGTGTTCAGCTAAACGGACACTTAGACTAGCTAGAGTTGTGAAATTTGATGAGTATAATTACACATCGTGAAACTATCTCTTATAGCGTATTTCATATTTACACATGAATTTTCCAAAAGAATTTATAGAAACCTTAAAATACTTAAAAATTTATACGAATCTTCCACCGATTGTTCATTATTTAACATCGATCATGAAAAGAAAAATGAGTCTTTCAAAGAGCATTTGTACGGATAGTTGAACTGGAACAAATTTAAGGACATTACTGAACATATTTTAATGGCTTAATTTTGAATTGTGAAACCACTTGGCCAGATGACCTTGTTCTTCAGAAGGAAAAATGGGCTTGTCCAATGCAACAAAATTTGAATTCAGTAGGCACCAACATCTCTTCCTGCCAAAACTATCAAAGCGTTCGACTGAGGTGAACAGAATGAACCTGAAACTTTGAGCATAGTCTCTTCGATAATCGAGGTAGTGTGACCTTTTGATATTTAATGTTAGTCTCAAACCTAGTAAGGTCAAGCACTAAAGAATAATTTATTGCTTATGGAGCTGTTTAAGAGTAGACAGAGATTCGTAAGCATCCACACGCTCTTTTCGGGTATTTTTGTTATGCGATGAATTTCTTAGGAAGAAATTTCACGTTCACAAGAGCTGCAACTTTCTCGAAGTCTTATACTCAATGAAAATCTTTTATCTTCCATAAATCTGCAGGAGAAATATTCTTTCTATTTCAAAGAGTCAACGGATGCAAGAAATACGATATTTTAGAGTTCGCAATAACGGATGCGGAAATCGTCCATACAGTGAACACTCTACGAGATGAGGACATAAACAAGGCACGACTTGGGCAACTGGCAGTCGATTATCAAGGTCATACAACAACTAGAGATAGCACTGATAATGCAAAATCGAGGTTTATTTCTTCGATATTTCTGCTATTGTTTTAAAGAATGATATGCGGTCTTCAAGCATTTTTTTTCGATTCGTTGATGTTGCTATTAGCATGATATTTGGTTTGAAAAAAAAAAGCATTAGAGATGCAACAAAGACCTCTTGTTGATTATTCGTTAAGAAAATTCATAGGTACTTGTTATATAAACCACACAACCATGATAGTCTATTAGTTCAAATCCATTGCATCAGTTCAAAAATAAACTTCTCTATATCATCAAATATTATTAGGATTTTATGAAATGATATATAAAAATTGTCGAAAACTTCCCTCAAAAATACCAAAAAAAAAAATTCGTTTATTTTTTTGAAGATTCTTCAAGAGTGTCGATTCGTCACTATTGCGTAAGGAAACTTTCGAAAGATTCATTGCACTCAACGACAATTACAATCGTCATACTGGAATTGCGGAAGTTGAAACATCTGAGGTTTATTTCACTCTAATCTGCTGATTCTTCTCTTTATTTTGCATTATTGATTTCGCCTAAAAAGATGGAAAATTCTTATTGCTAGTCTATCATTCAATGGTTTTTTCTAGCTTTGTTAGGATTTTTTATGTTCGATTTTGATTCGTTCTTTTTTTTTCATTACATGTTGTTCTAATGAAGTGCTGATTTGAATGGTACATTTATTATTTTAAGTTTGATACGTGTGTCGGAGTTTATTCCTTTATGAGGTGAAAGTCCACTTCCAGGAGAAAAAAGAAATATCGCAATTTCTTGATGCTGTATTCGCTACAAAAGTTTGGCGAACACTTTACTCATTCTTACATAAAAAAGGTATTTTTTCTCTATAATTTCCCTTTTTTTTTGAAATAAATATTTACTGAAAAAAATGACCGGAAATTTATTCGTTGTGAGAACCTAATGTATGCTATGAACGATAAATATTTTCAACTAAAAAGAATGAGATTCACATTCATCATTGAATCAAATATCGATGAAATGCAACGACAAAAATTTATCACTTCATCGAAGAATTTTTTCTTTGTTTATTTTCATGTTTTTAAATGTCTAAAATCTACTCAATATTCTATGAGATTAAAGGATTTTTTAAGTCATATCGACAAATAGTGTGCATAACATAGGCAAATCATTATCGATGATGAGGTAACGAAGGGAACATAAAAAACGATTCTCACTAATGAACATATTCCAGCCATAAAATCTTTCACTATAGAAAATAATTTAAATTATATTTTATGAAAATTCTTTGATCTCTTTTTGGAGAAAAATTTCGCATAAAAACAGTTGAAAAGAAAATAACTTATTTACAATAAATTCAAAAAATTAATGCAACATATATATCAACAAAATATCATAAAGGCATTCTGTATGTGGCATTTTTTGCACAACCTTTAAGATAACTACTAACTAACCATGACTACTGGCCTGGTTCATCTGTCATTTGCGGCTCTCACTTAGCCAAAACAATACTGCGCATACAATCATACTAGCTAAAGCATCAAACAAGTCATAATATTCTTTAGTTCTCGAAGCATTCAATGCGCATTCACTGCTCAAAACATCCGACCAAAATGCGGTTAAGTTTATACTCGACAATTAGTCAATCAGTACTGAATTTCTGTGCCCCGTTGGATAGGTTAACTCAAGTTGCTTTTTTTTTCAGGTCATCCATTTGCTAGGAATGAAGCAATTTTCCGTTTCTGGATTAGTCAACTTTGGTTTGTACGCTATTCACGTGCACGAGGACTTGCCGATACATCTGGATTCGAACATGTTTTCATGGGCGAGGTAAATTTTTTTTTAAAAAAATTTCTCCAATGATCCTTCTTTCGATTCTTTACTGTTGATAGGTTATTATTGCGAAATTTTACTATAACTTCTGATAATTGCATACATTTTAAGGGTTCTCAAACATTGCATAGACTATTAACGTTGATTATGTTCCATTCATATACTTGATATAAATGCCGTAAATCTAATTGAGAATAGAATAAGAGAATTCCAATAGCTTAATTTGAATTTTTGAAATTGTCAGCAATTGAATACTGTGATTCATCGTTGCAAATATATTGTATTTTCATTTGTTTCAATAAAAAGATGAGATTTTTCATTGAATTTGTGCACATTAGTATATTCTATTATTTTCAAACACTCACAAATGAAGCGATCTTTCTCCACAAATTCTATAAGATTCATGTTGGCTTCTGTGTTTTTTTCTTTTCCCGAACTGAGTCCTACAAACAATGCCGGCTCCTATTCTTTTCTTATCCTATACTCATAAGTATATCTTTCCTTCCATGACGATGCTGTAGTAGCACTTTATCTCGTATCACATATGAATATGAGAAATGAATAAAACTAAAAAGCACAACCTGTGCTCCTTAATTAGCTAAAATTCGTTAGCGTAAATCTAAATCATCAAAAGTTTTAATAATCATCGATTTCAGACGAAGAATGGTGAGGTTGCGGGCATGCATAGTTGGTTACGTTTCTATTTGCTTGAGAGAAACGCCTCGGAGCATTTCGACTACAAAGGCTTTCTTGTGAAGCGATTTGTTCGTTGCTTATTCTTAATTCTTATAGCAGCTGCTCTTACAGTACCCCGGCAACGCATATACGTTTAGCAATTGATCGAGTATCATCCACTAGATGAAGCATTACGGCGGCGATTTGCTTGTTATCGATCATCCGTCGTAGCAACTTTTCAAACTTCAATAGGATTTTCCGGATGCTAACAGCAATCCGGAATGAGTAAAATGGATAATATCGTAGTGTTAGGTCAGAAGCAGAAGATATGGTAGTGCCAAGTAGTATTCAATACAGTAATTAGTAATGATAAGTAATATCGCTGTGCGTAGTAATAAATATTGCTGGACTTAGCAGTGAGCAATATAATGCTGATAGTAGCAACGATAAATTCATACTCGCGTCGCTGCAGTTATTATGAACTTCCTTAAATTTCGATTGCGGAAGTTTCGCTGCTGTTCGGCTCATAATCAACAAGAAAAATCCAGAGGACCTGGGGCGAGGAATGCAGAAAATTAGGGTCCTCGGAGTTCTCCGTTTCCCAATTTCTGAAAGAGTCGTGACGTCATCCAGCTCCTTCCTGGCAATTTTTTATCAACACTTTACCTTCCTGATGAGAAAGCAACTTCCAGCAAAACAGCATTTCAAGATTTGAACATAAAGGCAAATAACACATATATAATATGAAGGAAGTGAAATGAGACGAATTAAACAACTAGGATTAGAAATCCAACAAACGGTAACAAAATTGGAAAATCTCGGGAATTTGTGCTTCGTTCCAAATATTACTGATATGATTTAACATCATGCCATCCCAATATCCCAGTTTATTTGCACATTTAACATGCAAAAAGGAAATGACTGTATTTCGCTGATGCGAATGATCAGTGTTGTTTGATTTGAGGATGTGATGGCGGCAGTGAAGTTCAGTTGGATGAACGAGTTGAAAAGGTCGGGCAGCTTTGTGATTGGTTCAAGTCCCGAATTCGATATGGCACTCTATACGCTGTGCTTCCTTTCGAGAAGAGGTCGTAACACGTGTAACGTATGTATTTATATTATAGTTTTACCTTCATTTTGATACTTTTTTACATGCAAACTTGTGGTAAATAATTGCTTACAGTGGTGTTTATTTCGAATAATCACATTCTGTTCTCCGTAAATATATTTTAGCTTCTTCTGATCCATGTAGATTCAGAGACCTCGCCAGTTTCACTGAAGAGTTTCTTGACTCTTATATAAAAATAGCGTTTCCAAAACGGATGATTTAATTTCCATAAAGCGCTTCTAAAAGGAACCGTTGTAATGACCGGTATCGGATGGCCACCACTAAAGAATCATAAGCATTCCTTTCAAACGGTAAATACAGATAAAATTTCATATAAGGGATAAATGGAGAGAGATTGTTACTGGAGACAATTCTTTAGTTTTTTTAGCTTTTATTAAGTTTATTGGCTATTTAAAGAATTGTTTCTCCAAATTGATCGTCATTAACAATTTCATTTCGTATATTCCTCATAAAAGACTTTATCTATCTATCACCGTTTTATGCAAACACTCTATAGGCATGATCAATCATGCTTGGCCACGAAACAGCTCCAGCAAACGTTTCGATCTTGAGCGCAGTAACTAGAACAACGATAAGCGGTATAATCTTGCACAGGTGTGAACTTTCAGCAAAGCAAGCAACTCACAACAGTAGTTAGAAGTAGCCGGCAGCGCTTAAATATTCACACAAAATTAGAAATTTCTTACTCAGTGGGAATGTTGGCTTCAAAAGGCAAATTATTGCAACAATTGAGTCTCTTTGTCCTCAGAGAATCATTACCATCGTTGGCTTCAAACCGCCATACGAACAGTACCCGATCATTAAACTCGGCACATCGTCTCAGTGTGAATGCATATATGAAAGAAGTACTTAATAGTAGTTTATAGCAATTACAGCAAACAATTGGCCTACAAAATTTTATCATTTTTAATATTTTCATCGGTAATCGACTGAGATGATGAGGCTTTGTGATAAAATAGTTCTTTCATGAATATATAGCCGAGCCGTTTTCATTGAGATTTTGAAATACAAGAAAAAATTGCACCTAATATACCAAGTCTTTCTTGCACAGGTAGGTATAATTGTCACCTGGCAATGCGTGTAGAGTCTATGACGTTATCACTGATAAAACTATCCTCCGGCGCAAGCACTAGGAAGGAAAATATCACGAGAAGCTACAGCTATCGATATTTGAGGTCCAAAAGTGTTGCCTTGTAGTGCATTTGGTTCGCTGCACAATTTTCTGCCACAGTGCCAAAGTCACGTGACACAATAATGGAGAAGGTGAGGCGCACATGACAGTACCGCCTAAAGTAACTTCATTTGAGTGAAGGTAAAGCCAGAAGTAAGTAGCAAATAGAGTGGTACTAGACAGAAAATAAAAAAAAGTATAAACAAGATAAAAAATAAAGTATAAAATAGATAGAATAAAGTATAAAATAGATAAAATACTAGATAGAAAAATAAAGTATGAAAAATAGATAAAAAATAAAGCATAAAGTATAAAGTATAAAGTGTAAAGTATAAATAAAGTATAAAGTATAAAGTTAATAAAAAATAAAGTTAGGCAGCACGACGAATCAAATAGAGAAAAAGTATAAACAGATAAAAAAAAATCCCTGGTTAAGGTCAGCGAAATGGAAAAGAAAAAAGATTGCTACACTTAGCACGGAATTTTTGCCCATGAGAAAGGCGTTGTAGTGAAATTAATTTTTTTGACAAAGTGTCACACAGAAGCTTTCCCTACCGAGCACAAAGACAAGCAAGATAAAAATAGGATGCCAATTTGCAGGTGCAAATCGACGGTTGCCCAATGCAGATCACGAGCTATGAGATCGTCCAACAAAGAAAAGTGTTTATTGGAACGATCTATCCCACTGCTGGGCGTATTACCGACTCTTGCAGACGCTATAATGGATAGTCAATGTGGCAGATACGTTGAAAACACTCTACGTTGAAAACATTTTTCATTCGGCGCCTTCCTATATTAAACTTTTTTATGATCGCAAATATGTGTTTTGTAACATCCTAGCAGTCAACATCGCAAGCTTTGCATACAGAGAGAAGAAGTTCGCCATCTCACAATACGTCTAATTGAGACACCTTCTAAAAGTGTTTTCTTATAGTAGATAACCTAGCACGAAACAGGTAAGTTACACTCGTTTTGTCAGCTGTGAATTCGCCTAAATCTAAATCCAGCACTAGTAGCCACAAAATAATTGCATCTTTTTCCATTTCCCTGAATAGATGCAAGAGTGTTTTTTTTTTCGTATATCGTATGAATGATTAGATGTATTTGTAACATTGAGTTCACATAAAACGTCTATTCGGTAGTGGATGAGCATAGCACATTTACGCGTAATTGTTGTAACGAGCGTGATGCAAACTTGTGTTCAAAGTTATCTTGCATTCTGTCACAGGCAAAGAATTGGTGCGTTGTAACTTCTTGCTTCTCACCTAACCACTCCTATATGTACTAGGTTTACAATGATTCCTTGTGCCCATCATTTCCTCCTTAAGAATATAAAATGAGCATCTATAGCTGACTGTTGTTGTATGTGAAGGATTTGCACCTTGCAACTTAATATGATATTAACTTCATGACAGAAGCTGTTGTTCTCATTTGCAGTATGTGAACAAGAAGCAACCTTTCAGATTTGATGCACTTGATGGGTGGGATTTATTATTGCGATGTCCATTTTAGGCTGTTTTTTTTTTTTTCAATGGTTCTGACAATCCCGCTATGATCAACACAGATATGAGAGGATTATGGGTTCTTTTACGACGTCTTCAATACAACAACTGCAGGCAGTTCATAGGCATGAAAACGAGCAGCTATATGCAACGAGTGCAATAAACTTTGAAATTGTTTACGTCAAAGCGCAAATTATTAATTACGCACAGTTCTTTAATGTACAACAACATTGTGGAATGTACATCCATTGAACTATGCATAAACTGATCAAGAAGCATTAAACTGTAGCTAAGGCAAACGTGTATTATACTGTCAACTGGTTTCTGCAAATTAAAATGTTTTGAGCATTAAACATCACATGTGTCAAACTTGAACACTAAAGAAACAACACAAGACCTACGATGAATATAGGTCTTTGCAAGGAGGAGAGGGATGGAGAAGCTCTCCTTATATACCTATTACTCCCAAAATTTAGCGTTTTCTCAAACTTCTGTCATCATTCCAATCGAATTTCATCACTTTAGGACAGTTATAGCAACTAACCCCTCCTGCTAGCACGAAAATTGTGCATACGGTAAGTGCAGTGTTCGTTTGCGAACATGTGCAATGTGCACTGTGGCTTTGTCTCGTAGGTAATCCCTTCGCATACAATACCTCTACATTAGAAGAGTATTCTCGCATAGCTGATTTGCTAACATTGGATAATTATGAAATAACATTCGAAATCAACATAATATCGAACTTTGCACATTGTGAAAACGGAACGAATATTCAGTGGATTATGGTGTGAACATTGTAAATGTGAAACAAATGACTGCTATCGCTAGAACTTATTATATATATATATATATATATATATATATTATATATATATATATATATATATATATATATGCGAAGCCCCAGTCATATTACTACTTATCGATAAAAATAACTGCCCTCTAATTTAATACCCTATTGAGAGTAGATTTGCATATGGAGGAAAATGCTATAAGATACTGATTGACTGCCAGTTTTTTCTGTCATATTTCGAAAAAGAATATGCAACATCCTCTTAATCATTTATTCGCTCATCGACAAATGTTCTGTTCATTTTCGCAGAGTTTGCTCCATTGGGTAGCTGTTTTCTAGCTGTGGGTCCGTGTGTGCTTCTCGATGGTTGAGGTTCGAAGACGTCCGCGTCAAGGCAGTAAAGGTAAGAAAAAAGTGTGCACTGTAGTCGTCAAGAGCTCGTCTGATGGGTAATTCAACGGCATGCTCTTCCGGAATATGACATTCCTCTTATGCGTTTATGCAAATCATGACAGGACCACTTATTTTCTGTGAATCCCCACTATTTCCATTTCATTCATATTCTAAAAGAGTACCAAAATCATGTTTGAATTAGACGTTGTCTCATGCAGCAGGTACATTCATTTTATGCTTATCAACGAAAATTATTGAATATAACAACAATGGTTCGTATATATTGCTATAAACTATAAAGGCATCTTTTGAATCTCTTTGAACCTCCTTCTTTTGAACGATAAAGTGACTCCTTCTGCCATCTGACTAGGTAACGGCTCGGTGACCTCTTCTCCTACCCTCCCTCCTCTGTCTCCACCCTGTTGTTTTGCATAATGCATGCATCCTTTTAAGTGACTGCAACTAGTGAGAGCAAGAAACTGTTTTGTCTCCGCTACATGCGTGTAGAAATTTCAGTGGCATGTCGTCTGTCTGCTCGGAGTGCCAACCAATATGGCCCAACTTTTGTATTAATCATTTGCATATTTCACTAAAATTATCCAGATCGGTCACTGACTCAGTTGTGAGGCTGGTCAAAGTTTGTTAATTATGCACTTTTAGATAGATCTCCTTCATTCATTTGCACATATTAACTTTGAATGAATTCTATTCATACTTTAAATATCAAAAAATGCATCTAAAAATATTACTGCTGCTTTGTTTCACTACAATCACTTCATCGTTCAAGGAAAAACTGTTCCACGCAAAACATCTAAGAAAGCTGAACAAAGAATTAAATCGTGGGCCAATATGATCAAAGAGCAACGCCTGAGAGTGGTGAATTGGAGAGCGTTTGATACGATCATTTTCGTACAGGTTTTATATTTATTTATATTTGTTTAATTTTAAGAATATTTTAGCACTTTTGCGGAAATAATTTTCGAATTTTTATATTAATAAAACTCGAGCACATTGTCTTACTGTAATAAATTAGATGAGAAATAAGCGCGAATTCATCTCATCGGAGGATATATTTTTAAATTAAACACCATCAAAAGATGATTGAGAAAGGATATGAAATATGGCAAATGCAATCAAATTCTTGAAAAAGTTTTCAGTTTCATTGGTGTTTTTTCTTTAATTCCAATGAACAGTACATATGTGAATTGAATTTCTAAGCAGCGTCTGAAAGTACCTCTCGTGAACCATTGTAAATCTCCCTGGAATCCTCGCCCCAATTTTCCTAATCATCATTTCGACGCCTCCACCCAATTTCTACTTTCCTTGAATCTTCTCTCTGAAAAAAAAAATTTTTTTTTCACGGAGATGCCGATGCTGTTGGCCGTCTACCTATCTGAGCTCCTTTAATTTCATAGAACTACTATTTGAGCAACCTATTCTGGTCCTATCGCATACCTCCTATAAAAACTGATTTGCATGATATCGGAACACCATGCAAACATCCTGAATGGTAAAGTGAGGAACTTTTGTGTTAAGGGAGCACTCGGTCTAATACATATAATTGCTGGAATTGCGGCAGGAGCGGTCGGTCAACTAAGCCCATGGGCATTCTTCTCCACTGCCATTCTTCTTTTTATTACTGTCATACCCACTGTACACCAAATGATCACCGAAGATGAAACAGGTAAGCGCTCTCGAATAAATCACTTCAATGAATTTAATGCGTAGGGGAGGCTGAAGATAATCGTTAACGCTTAACTTCTTCGTTAAGAAATGTTGTTTGATTCTCATTTAATATCGTCACCATCGGAGAAATTAAACCGAATTGAAGAAGTTTCTTAGTTAAGATAGCAATCATTTTGATTACTTGATTGCACATTCATACAAAAAACGATAGTGGAAAGCCGCACAACGGCATATGAACATTTGCGATGAAGCGAAAGATTCTTTTACTATTTTATTATGAGCTGTAAGAAAATTGACTTCTTTTATTGGCTCATTTGAGCGGAAATTAAAAATTGTGATTCTGATAGTCATTAGATACTTCGAATTTTTTTTTACATTTACATTTTCCACGGCGTCTCACTATGCTCGAATTTAATTTCAGAATCTGAAATTTTCTGCCTCCCTAAAGAATTTCTTAAATACTGTTGATATTTGATGCGTTGAGTATACATTTAATTGGTTTAGGAATTTTTTAATAATATTGTATGGTCGCTTTAAATATTTAGATTGGGATTTCTTCAACCAAAAGTCAATCTTTCACACTCACTCGTTATGTGGATAGCTGCAATTTGTTATAGCAAATAGGTGCTAAAGCTCCGACAAAGCAAACGATATTCCAACACTGTAAAAAATGCATGGAATAAAGATCTTGCAAGAAATCCAATAAAAATGGTTTCAGGCAGAGCCGGAATTTTTATTGGCAAACTGCTATGATGTGAAAATGGCGTACTAATTTCTCAAACCTCTACAATTAGGATAACTCGCCCATTAGGGTTCAACAAAGCTTTTCTACTCATTTCTCCGAACTTTGATGCCTTTTCAGGTTTAAATATCTTTGATGCACGCGAATAGCCGTGGTTACTGATAAAATTTGTATTTATATGAGCGGGTAGGACTAACTTTTTGGAGTTGTGATGAAGCCTTTCTGCAGCTGCAATCGCTATGTAAATTTTTTCCTCTCTATTAAAGCATTCAAAAATGAGTCCTAATCCACGTGAATGCCAGACTGAGTACCTCAAGAGATCTCGTGATACAAATTCTATCTTCCATTCGACCTCCTCGCCTTTGGTGCAGACCGCCTGCATAGCCTAGCCATTGTGGACTTTCCTTGGAATTCAAATAATTCATCTGCTTTTAGCAGCTGTTTGCAGACGCGGTTGTATTGTTCGGCTGGTTGCAAATCGTGAGCGCTGTTTGTTGTCTCTTCTTCGTGACACTCAATCTGCTCGATTTCTCGTGCAATAATTTAGAATGGCGTGCATACTTCACGCTTTGTTTGCAGACGCGGTTGTATTGTTCGGCTGGTTGCAAATCGTGAGCGCTGTTTGTTGTCTCTTCTTCGTGACACTCAATCTGCTCGATTTCTCGTGCAATAATTTAGAATGGCGTGCATACTTCACGCTATCCGTCGTGTTTTGGCAGGTTGGTGACATGTGTAAGGTTACCTTATTGTTTTGATGGTTCGTCGCATAATTTTGGGCAAGTGGGGCCAGAGTCCAGACGGGAAGTGAAATGAAACACTTGAGGAAAAATGGTGAGTAAATGCTAGAAGGAAAAAGTTTATACATTGATGAGGCTACAATTAGTAGGTGAAATTCCTGATCAGTTCTGGCGTTGACAGCCGAATGTCATGATTCCGCACATTCACATTTCTTCTTTTCGCTTGAAAGCTTAAAAGAAAAATGGAAATAAGAGTAATTTTCGATATTATGAAGTTAATAGTTCTCAACAAATGAGACATCATGACGCTAATGCATCTAGAAAACCGTAGGAATTACTTTGTATAAATTCGCGTCATTACTGCCCAAATGATGGTAGGTACCAGCTATCTCACAATTTGGTCATTATCCAACCTCCTACATGTGTTTACATTCGCAGACAACAGCATTACCGCTACACTATTCAGACCGGAAGGACAAGCATTTACTTTAGTATATGTGGCAGTCGCTTTTTACGCAACTGTAGTATAAACCCTTTTGCAAGCCATCGAGGATGTTATTGTCATCACCATATTTGCAATATTTTTGGGTATTCTTAAACTTTTAAAGCGAATACTATCGTGTAAATGATATGTATGCTTCAGTTTGTTTCTGTGATCATCATCTCATTGCTGCCTTCTGAAAAGGCTTCTCTGAGCGAATTCTATATGTCGATGCTTCGAAGAAACAAACAAAGAGAAATCATCTACAAAACCTCACGACGATTCCCACACAAAAAATATAGCGATATCTGTAAGCAGCTATTGTCGTTCACGTCGTCTAACTGTACTTGAAAATACACATAATAAAAGTGATTAAGTGTTAAATAGATAGTCTCTGAAAGATGCGAAATAAGCAGTAATTCATGCGTCGCTAGATATTATGCATGTAATTACACAAATTACGTTGAAACATCTTAGAATGGTAGAAGAATGCACTTTACTCAGTGCCATCACATAAAGACTCTATTCGCATTCATTAGTTTAGGGCAATATTTCATATTAGCTTTTGAAAGCATCACAAGCAAACTTAGTAGGTCCTTTAAGGCCAATGGAGTCACACGGAGCCTTTCTCCAAATTTTAAGCACAAATAAAGAACTGGCTAGAGCTTTCTCCTACATGAAATCGAAGTTGTTTTGCATTCGATAAAAAGAATTACATAGGTGATATAAGAGTTGAAAGTCTTTGATTGCAGCGATAGTCGTTGAGCATCGCAATAAGCCGAAAGAAGAGCCCAGTGATTCATATCTACGGAAATTGACAACTTATTTGGAGAAGGAATTATTGAAGAAACGCGAACAAAAAAAACGTCGTCTCGAAAGAATTGCAACTGAAATGTGATTAATTTTTACGCTTCTATGATGATCACTTAAGTCATTTAATGAAAACACATATGGAATGATCTAATTTTATTGATATAAATTTGACGATTGATGGAATTAAATGCTAAAATATAGTGGGGCTGAAACGTTTTAGAATTTTGGCTAAGCTAGATTTGTTCTTGAGAACACTTAGTAAGTCTAGCAATATCACGCATATTTTTGTTAGCAACGTTACAATTCTTATGAAATTATCTGGGCACTAATCTAAATTCGATATGTTCCACTTCCTCAACACAATCGTATGTTCAATATTGATTTTTTGATAAATGCGAAATGCAGATGAAAATAACATATGGCATTAGAGCACTTTTATTTTAGTCTACTTTCAATGTGGTGTAAAATTTGGAAAAAAACCTTTAGTTTATATTCCAATAAAATTCACTAATATCGAATTGCTATCGTTCAGGAAAACGAAATGGAATGCTAATAAACATCGATTACAACCTGTTGTTAGCGCTAACTCATTGAACTCAACGGCAAAAAGTCGCAAAAGGAAGACGTCGACGGAATCTGAAGAAGGTTGCTTTTTTAACAACTACTCATCCTTCCTGAGCTGTACATGAATCAGTTGTTTTTTACTTTCTCGAAAATACGATTATTACAATACTTACATAAAGCAATGCTTTAGCAAAGCACTCGGAAACTTCTGAGAGGGTGTCACAACGAAAGATGTCTTCGAATATGCCAAAGAGCGATGTGGTGAAAACAGAAGCAAACAAACGCCTCGACAGTGAAGGCAAAGAAAACAATAAGGTTGATTCGAATATTTCCGTTACAGTTCCGCCAACGACATTTTTACCGAGAAAACTTTAGAGAGATGCAGAAAGAGGGGAGAATGGGAAGGATAAAACGGAGATTTTACTGCTCCAATGCAATGTCACGCCCATACTTTCACAATCACTCTTCGTTCTCATCCCATTCTCATCCGTTCCCGCAACATAAATATTCCACCTGCAAATACCACGATTGCATATTTCAGCCAACCGTTTTCAATCAGTTCAGTGAATCTCCGATGGAACAATTTCACCCTCGAAACCCGCACGAGAGTCCATTTTTTGGTTGCGTTGAATAATCTCTGTCAAATGCAAATCTGCAGTTCTAGTCCATGTGCATTCAAGATAAACGTTCTTTCACGAACATTTATAGAATTGCCAATTTTTGCAGTTATCTGATCAGCCGACACAGACATCAGGAAGTAAAGACTCTGTTTTAACGAGCAAACCTTAAGGTATGCTTGTATATCAACCGATTTGTTGCACTTCATTAGTAAACAATTTTCATAAGCGTTCCTCAAGTGTTGTTTCTACTTAGAAATATTATTGCTGAATAGAAAGTATATTTCGTAAAAGTTACAGTGAAATCATAGCAGTTGCGGCGTGAATTCGCGAAGGTTCCAACGAAATAGCTAAGAAGATTTCGCTGGAGATATAATCGGAATGGAAACATAGAATCCCCACATTGTTGCGAGAGGATTCTACGTTTCCTCCCCTTGTTGTCATTCCAGACAACTGTATTTAATTCTCCATCTCATGGCTCTTCGCATTGGTCTTCGCCTCGTCTTCGCCTTTGCCTTAGCCTCTCCCTTGCCTTAGCCATTCCTTAGTGTGCAAAAAGGCCTGTCATTTAATTTTCTGCCGCATTTACTTGCGACAGCAATATCCAACGTTGAAAAAATTGATCAAAATATGCAAATTTTGCGATTTAATTCAAAATTTCCAACTCATTGATATTTCCGCATTGAAAAATTAACTTAGTAACTTCAATACGTAATGTTTTCTCTCATTGAAAAGCTTTTAGCTTTTTCTACAGTGATGATTCGATGCGCAATCACTGGTAACGCGACATCGATGCAGCCAAACAATTGTCCACCGAAAATGTGTCACCGTATTCTCACTGTTAATATGTTTTATCTTCAATAAAAATTTCGTTTTTTTGTTGAATAATTTTGGTTGTGTACACGTTTGACAACTGGCAGAAAAGAATGCTTTTTTGCATGCAATTCGACAAATCCGAAACAATGCGAATGACAAAAAGCTATTCTCGACCAATTTCCCAAGAGGGAGCAAAACTGTATCTATTCATAGAAAGTAACAGCAAAACTAACCTAGATGTGGGAAGTGAGCGGAACTTAAGCGGAAAGCAATGAAAGAAGAGTGCAACAGCAAATTCTTCATTATCGAAAGATATGATTCCAGCTGCCGCTCATATTTTATCGCATATTTTATTGCATTTGGAACGAAGATATGGCTGTTTCCGTCTACTCTCTTCTCCACTTCCGGGAAAGATGCTTTTGTAAATAAAATATTGATAGTATTGCAAATTGTTGTAACAGCACAGAACACATAGCGAATGGTATGGAGAAGTTTTTTCAGCGATCATTGAAGGAGAACACTTGAATTCGTTGTTCTCGAAACAATAGTTCCAGTGCGACCTTGACGCACATTTGAGTTGCGGAGTCAGAAAGAAGCCAGAACTGGAACTTTAGTAACCATATGAATTCCATGACTTCGGGACCAGATTTCGAGTTTTACTATAGTGATATCACTGACTTGAGGTCGTAATCATGCATTTATACGCTTCACTGTGGAGTGTCCGTTATGCCAAAAGTATGCAAATTCCCACGGGGAACTCGATTAGGGATTCATGCATACGATAGCGTTTTACATGCTTTGTGCAACTTATGACCTACAACCTTTTATATTTGCATAAATTATTTATGTTAAAACCATAGATGTATACACACATATGGTAAATAACTATCAAGAGAGGCTACCGATTGAAATAGTTCGAAGACGATCTACCGTACTAGACGAGAATAAACAACATCAAACCATAAAATGTGCATTTTTATGGTGAAGTTTTCTGAAGATAAAAGACAAATGCGAAGGCCATAATCATTGCACTCATTCCAATAAAACAAAATAAACAAATAGGTAGATGCCATCGATGCGACGAAAGTCTTTCATTACTTGCACACGATATTAGAAATACATCAATAATCTCGCATAAAAGCAAAAATAGCTCATTGTTAATCCGACGTATCAGCAAATAGACGATCTGTAGCGCTGTCCTCACTGAATGCCTGTCGTACTCTCTTATAGGCTCTTATCACCGGTTTTCTGATAAGGAAGCCCATTGTGATTAAATTCGTTATCAGCAATATGCACATCAAAGCGAGCGTTATTTTGAAACTGAAATTGAAATCATCCACAATGAAATTTACAGCTTAATGATGAATTGCAACAAAAAAAATCTATAAGAAATACAAAAACATCTAAGCGCTTTTTTAGTAGTATTTACAGATCGGGTTAATATAAGAGAACCAAGGAGAGATCAAAGCTAAAAAGTCTCCTCTCACATCTTCAATCAAAATGAAGCAAACACAAATCTCAACGTCTTCACATTCAGCAGAAATGCCGGCTGTCAGCAATCTACTATACATAAATTGCTCGCTCAATGATGATGTTGCTATTAGCGTATAGCCATATCAATACATCCTAACCATAACACCTATATATTTTTACGCTCTCATCCATCCCATTGCAGGATTTGAAGGAAAATCCTGACTACATAGAGAACATTAATTAAACTTTAATATAAATTTATATTCAAATAAAAATACGCGAAATTTGAGAGATTCGATTATTCTTTTTTTGTTTTATAACATATAGCAGAACTGGGCGGAGTTGCTCGATTGGACGAAGCGAAGAAGTTTGGTCTGAGCCCAGTTATAAACAACCGCGTAGTCACCGAGAACGAGGGACAAATCCCATGAAGGACGATGTGTTATTGAGCACCAATGAACGCTGTATAAATGCCAATAATTAGATGGCAGGCTTACCCAAGCTCAAAATAGTGCAGCTGAGTACAGCTGCATCTCTTATTCTGCAATGATGTATCGTTGAAAATATTCACAAATTCATCGACGAAACCATCCATTTTCTCTGTTTGCTAATTTGATCACGTTAATCAAATTTATATCTGTCGATTTCATAGCAACACATACATCTAAATCACCAACAACACACAGACACACAGACAGACAAACCGAAATAATGATACGTTTTACAGTAGAAGGATCTATAAAAAATAATGATATAATTATATGCGGTATAACGAAGCATTTTCTGTTCCTAATCATAAATAAACCATAATCTCTATCGAATAACCTCGTATTTTGTGGTTGCAAACCAATAAAGTGGAATGAATTACATTTGAGGGGTAGTGTAATCGATATTTTAGAATGATGCAAAATAAAAAAAGTGCAGAAATGCAATGCCCACACAAATAATGCAGTGCACTTTATTGAAGCACAATTAGTACGATAAAGCGAGTTTTTTTCTAAAAGAGCACAACAAAACGATACAATCACTCAGCACAACCGATAAGAAGATGGAAAGTTGGAACACAGCGTAGTAATTGCGAACGAAAACGAGAATACGTTTGTATTTGCGATAACAGAACAACACCTTGTGAAGAAAGACTCTAGGCAGCTGCATTACCAACGTTTCACTACAATTAGAAGCATGCATCGACTTAGATCGAGCAACATGCTTACAGAATCTTCAACGATCTTTATATTAGAATGCATTTTTTCGATGTGGATAAAATCAACACGTGAGATTTAGATAGCGCGAATACAAAACACTAAAGAAGAATAGCAATCATATAAAGGAACTTACAAAGTGCGGAGTTTCTCTATAATGTGAGGCTTGCTAATTACAGAATTTGAGAGAATGGGCATATTGTTGAGTCTTCCGATGCTATAGTCAAGAAAAGAGTAGAAGATAATTTATTTGCAAGCATAGGTGAATGATGAGGTTATGATGAGTCAACATCTTATATCCCAACATCAATATACAGATTCAATATAGTCATCTACTCTCTAAATATAAAGAAATCCAGAATATCCATAGCAATTTTGATTAAAGAATTGAGTTGTTGAATTTTGAGAATGTCAAATCATCTTAATTCGTCTATATATAATCGAAAAGAATCTCTTTTATTGAAGATTCATCAGAAATCATATAAAAAAATTTACGTCCAAATAGAAGAAATTAAAGATTTATAATGGAAAATCAAATTCAACAGAATAAAAAAAATCTCAAGAAGCGTATCGATGCATAATATCGTTTTATGCACTGCAACAAGTCAAATCACTCGCACCCCTTTTATCGAAGAGTGATGAATCATCGCACTCAAATGAGCGCATTTTACGTGTTTATTCTACAATATCGCTAGGAAAGCTTATGTTAGATATAAAAATGCAATCGAATATTGATATGATAGATGATCGATTATTTACTCAGATCTATTTCAATAATATAAAAAAATCGATATTTATTCGATAGTGTTTCCTTTGCTCATAAAATGTTGCAATCGAGCACTTTCGATAGTTATATGAAAAGCCACTTATTACTTAAGATTTTAATTGATTTGCAATACAGCTATAAGACAAACTCACTACTAACACTTAATGATTAGTGGATACTTAAAAACAACAATGAATAGATAAACTAGAACATAATAAATAAACACGTAGGTAGAACACAGTGATTGGAAATTATTTTCGAAAATTCTACAAGGTTTGGAGGAAACCGAAGGAAGGAGAAATGAGTGAAGGAGGAGAGAGAGGAGAAAAAGGAGGAAAAAAGAAGTGGGTTAAGCGTGAAAATCGTAAGGAATGTAAAATATGAACATAGGGGCAAACGAATTGGGAAAGGCAAGTGCTAATTCTTCGACCGTCTAACGATCGAACACTGTGGAATTGTTAGATGCTTCAAATCTTTGAACTTCAGTTGAGCAATTTGAACTTGTTGCGTCCTTATTTGTTGGTTCTATGGAGCCATTCGATGTAATCTAGAAAGTGCAAAATTGATCTCATGCAACACAGTTTAATATGCTCCTTAAAGGTAATCAACTCCGCATCTCAAAGTTGTTGTGTCCGCAGCTCGATTCGCCCTAATTGAAGTCGTATTTTCCAGATAGAAGTCGAGTATATTCAAATCTCTAAATTTTTTAATTCTAAAATCCCATGATGCTCAATCGATTCAACCAGTGAAATGAGCGATCGAACAGTTGAGCAATGAATATTGGCTGGAAAAATTAACTGATGAGCTGCGATGATATGAGTCTTGATTTATAGTGTCGGCAAAATAGAATACATAATGTTCATCCTACTGCAGTGAATTTTGAGATAATTGCTCCTGAGTTCATTTAACAAATTCTGCAATGTTTGTGAGCTCCAATTAAATAGAGGCCTTGAAATATATCGCTATCTTGCAAGAAATCCCTCTGTCCTCTTAATATTCCACATTACACCTTCGAGTGCGCATCTGAAAGCTTTTGAAGAACCACTGACTCGTTGCTTTACACCTCTGTCGCCTCGCTTTTTTTATTATTTCATCGAACAAGGAGGAGTTTTTTTATTCTCTCCACCATTCAATTCATCGAATTGCCATGAAAATATGCTCAGTACTCAAAAATTGTTTTCTAAAAGCTGCCTATTTTCTTTCTGAATTTTCGTGGAGTGTGATCTCCATCTCAGCATACATTAATCGCATAAAAACCTTACACCTATGCGACGGCAAGTATCTTGGATGAAAGTTTTCAAACGCCCTTACTGTTTTCTTTCTTAAGAATCAGCACTTTTCTGGGTCTGTTCGATTTCATCGGTATCTTTTTCGACTGCCAGCTGAATTACACAATGAATGCCTTCGCAAACCGCTCATCTTCGGCTATTATTACTTACGCATGCACTTGATCAAATCCTTCAGCCTTTATTAGCTTAATGCTACGCTCTAGTTTCTTGACTTCTTCAGATGTTACGTCCGGCACAGATGTGGTGGCTGAATCAGGACTTTTGACTATATAACACCAGATGGGAAAAGTTTTTCCTTAGAAATTACTGCAAATCTCTTCGATTGGCCATTCTGCAGTCTGCATTCTCAACAAGTTGTTGGAATCATGCATAGACACAAACATGTTCTCTTCTGAGCTTTTCTCGAACTACATACCTCATTGTTTCCTTTTTGAAGCTGATGTAGTCTCCTGCCATTTCCTTATCACCTCGCACAGAGGCTTGCATTGCAAACTTACATTGCCTGCAACAACCACTGCTTATTTCCTACGAAGAAGGGCTACTGTTTTTTGGTTGAGACGCTCATACAAGACGACGATTAGATGTACGGATACGGACGATAATCGGACAAGGGATACGTCGGTAATCAATCTTTGCTTGTCCGCGAAAATGTAGCCAATTTCATTAGGGGTTGCACCGTCAGGGGCTTTCCAGGTTAGCGTCTTCTCGTTCGCATATTGAAGAAAGAGTTCATTGTGCAAAATCCGGAAGACTCAGCAAAATCAGTGAGCCTCTGTTTCCTTTTGTTTCTCGCTCCAACACAGGATTGTCCGTTATTTTCTTCTTTGTCATCCCTTCTTCTAGCGTTACATTGAAATTCCCGAGAACAATCGTGAATGTCGACTTCTGTTGCATTGCGGGGTCAACTCGTTAATAAAACAGCTTATCGTCTTCATCTTTCGTTGCTGAAATGGATGCATAAACTATAATAAACTGCTTATCAATCGAACAACGAGTATGTTATCACGCAAACATGCTGTCTCGTAGGCGATGATGATTCAACTCGTTGCTCTCAGATGCACAATGAATGCGATGCTTCCTGCATCCCTCTCGACTGCGCCAAACAGAATCTGACTGCCATTTCTCCATTTGTTTGGTCTCATTGTTCTCGTGATCTCATTGATTGCAATGATTTTCTTGAGGCAAAATAATGCAATTAACAACTCATATCATTGAAGAAGGAAAAATAAACAAATAAATAGGAAATACAATTTGATACAGAGATAAAAATAATAACAATGATTATATACAATAATAGTAATATAAAAGAATATAAACGAATCAATGCTAGCTATTCAATAGTAATAAGTACAACCGGTAGTTTTCAATCAATTTCTAATGTCCAAAAATATTGCTCAAAAGAAACATTTCGAACTCATCAAAACAATAAACATTGACTATATGATGTGCAAGAATATATTCAAATTGTTTTGATCATGACAGAAAATAGTTTCTTCTCATATCGGTTTATGAATAAAAGCAATTGGTTTTTAAGCCATTTGATCTTACCGATAATTCCACAGAAAATTCGACGTGTAAATTGAATACTTTTCGTGGTTTTTTCTTACGTCAAAATAACGAACAAAATGCTTAAAGATTTTAAACGAGGCATCGTTGAGAGAATTCACTTTGCCACCTATCGTATTTTCTGCTTCACACCAATTCTGCTGTAAAACATCAAAGGCATATGAGAACGGTGCGTTGGATCAGTGAAAATGTTGATGCATCATTTCGTATATTCCATTATATGATTCGTCCATAATTTATGAAATTGGTTGGCCTCATAAAAAGCAAATATCCTGCGAGGTGCTATGGTGTGCTTCCAAATTAACTCAATTGAATTGATTTTGTTTATGTGTCCAAGGTGATATTTGCGAGGATATCTTTGCTGATAGGCATCATAACGTACTCATTCAACACTTCCAGTAACTTAATTGTTAAAGGCACTTCCAGCCAGCTGTTTGATAGCTCTTTTTGGGTCAACTCGTTAATAAAACAGCTTATCGTCTTCATCTTTCGTTGCTGAAATGGATGCATAAACTATAATAAACTGCTTATCAATCGAACAACGAGTATGTTATCACGCAAACATGCTGTCTCGTAGGCGATGATGATTCAACTCGTTGCTCTCAGATGCACAATGAATGCGATGCTTCCTGCATCCCTCTCGACTGCGCCAAACAGAATCTGACTGCCATTTCTCCATTTGTTTGGTCTCACTGTTCTCGTGATCTCATTGATTGCAATGATCTTCTTGAGGCAAAATAATGCAATCAACAACTCATATCATTGAAGAAGGAAAAATAAACAAATAAATAGGAAATACAATTTGATACAGAGATAAAAATAATAACAATGATTATATACAATAATAGTAATATAAAAGAATATAAACGAATCAATGCTAGCTATTCAATAGTAATAAGTACAACCGGTAGTTTTCAATCAATTTCTAATGTCCAAAAATATTGCTCAAAAGAAACATTTCGAACTCATCAAAACAATAAACATTGACTATATGATGTGCAAGAATATATTCAAATTGTTTTGATCATGACAGAAAATAGTTTCTTCTCATATCGGTTTATGAATAAAAGCAATTGGTTTTTAAGCCATTTGATCTTACCGATAATTCCACAGAAAATTCGACGTGTAAATTGAATACTTTTCGTGGTTTTTTCTTACGTCAAAATAACGAACAAAATGCTTAAAGATTTTAAACGAGGCATCGTTGAGAGAATTCACTTTGCCACCTATCGTATTTTCTGCTTCACACCAATTCTGCTGTAAAACATCAAAGGCATATGAGAACGGTGCGTTGGATCAGTGAAAATGTTGATGCATCATTTCGTATATTCCATTATATGATTCGTCCATAATTTATGAAATTGGTTGGCCTCATAAAAAGCAAATATCCTGCGAGGTGCTATGGTGTGCTTCCAAATTAACTCAATTGAATTGATTTTGTTTATGTGTCCAAGGTGATATTTGCGAGGATATCTTTGCTGATAGGCATCATAACGTACTCATTCAACACTTCCAGTAACTTAATTGTTAAAGGCACTTCCAGCCAGCTGTTTGATAGCTCTTTTTTTCTCTCTCCTTTCACAATTAATAACTCATATTTGTCAATACAATTTTTTAATTGACGAATACTTCCGCACTATTCATGATTTCCAAGTAAATATTCTTTCACATATAAGACACTGAATCCTAATCAAGTGGAAAAAAGGATCACTTCATTCGTATGAAGCCGACAACGATAACATCGACTCTTTATCACGTTGAAATTGCAAGTGAAAATGTTTTAAAGGCAAATATTTGAACGATATTCTCGCTAGAATATTGAAAATGACTTATCACATCCCCCTTATTATGTTTTCGTATGTGAGGGGTATGTAAGGGAGATGAGCAGAATGCAGATCAACTGTCTTCTTGTAGAGCAGACAGATCAAGCTGTCTACCAATGCCTCGATGATCTCAAGGTAGAGATCTCGGAGTATATAAAAGGGGAGCGCATTTGCGTGCAGCGTCAGTGTGTGTGTCAAATTTTTGTTGTCTACTCGAGCTCGAGGTATTGCGAACACGTCAGCTTGGAGCTGCATGCTGGGATCGTTGGTTGTCGGGCGTCGTGCAAGTGGGCACTACGGATTGTGCTGAAATCATGTTGGGCTAACGTTCGTCATCTCCCCCATCTCCCTCTTTTGTTTGTTGTTCTGTGCAAATTCTTTTTTAGCGTTCAATAAAACTTTAACCTCATTGTGCCAACTCCACACAACACCTGAAAAGCCTCAAAAGAAACCAACCAAAATTTGACATGTAATCAGCCATCTTATTCCATCAATTTACTTCACAGTCGAGAAATTTTTAAGAAATTTGCATCTCCACTTGAGTTTAAAAATTTTTTGCACATTTCTTTGCTCTTACACCTAACATCCATCACTGTAAACATCTTGCCGTATCGATTTGCCTTTTCTCTTATTTCAACCTAATCAGTTCACCAAACACAACTCGAATTTGTATGGCTCAAAAAAGTGCATCAAATTTGTTTTAGTGTTGTTTGCTCCAGTCCAGTCAAATGGCCACCCACGTAATCATAGTTTGATAAATATTTAACAGCTATATATCAACTAAGAAATCATCATTAATTTCGCCTTGAGAACCTGATGTTTACAACATTTTTTACTTCTACGCCTCGTTATTGAGATGTTTTTAGTCGCAGTAAAAAACGAAAATATTGTTGGACTGGCGTGTTGCCAATGAATTTGTACGCCAGTGATATTTGCACGTATTTTTTGTGAGTTGAATGGCTTGAGGAAAATAAAATTGAATTAGCAAGATCGAGCGTTGAGATCATTTGAAGATACGGTTTTAACCAGTACAGTAGACCCACCATTTCACGATTAAAGCCCCTTTAGGGGCTAACTTTTCATTACCGTATCCATGTTGCGAACGAAATGCTTCAGAGGCAATTTTATGAACGAAGAATGGTGTGGCGAGCGCAGCGTAAAGTCGCGCGCAACGTTGTTCATTTCCTGCGTTGTTTTTTTGTTCTTTTTTTTGTTTTTTTTTTGTTTTTTGCCTTGTTGAGGGAGTAGAGTTCGTTAGGTTTTAAGAAAAAAGAGGCAGTTTCCATCACTCAAAAAGTGTTTTTATCACATTCGTTTATTGGAACCAAGTTAAATATAAAAACCTCCAAGAGTTTGTTGAATGATATGGGTGGCAATTTCTCTGAAAGTTTTGAAATCGAAATGTGCAATGCCAAGAGATCATGATGGTGGGGGCTTATGAACGCGAAATACGGTATGTGTCTATGTAATAAACGTCCACCCTAGTAACCTCTTGTCCAATTAATAAAATCATAGAAGGTTGCATCCAACCTTCACCCGTTCCCATAGTCTTGCTTCAGAGACAATAGACCCGTTTATTCTGAGAGAGCATCAGCATTGTATAGAGGGTACGGCCTGACCATTTGACCATCCAACGCCATGCCGGATCTCCAGAAAGACCCCAAGCAGTGTTCGGATATCTCTTAGTTTATTCCGTGCTTAAAATACTTTTGCTGTTTTACATCTGCAAAGCACATATTAATGTTGTATTCATGCTTATATATATTCTTATGCGTTGTTTGTCTGTTTGTTCGGTGGTCTCGACTCCTATAA
This sequence comes from Baylisascaris schroederi, assembly GCA_006503575.1. NCBI lineage: Eukaryota > Metazoa > Nematoda > Chromadorea > Rhabditida > Ascarididae > Baylisascaris > Baylisascaris schroederi. Next base: position 621,868 of record QEWY01001369.1, on the reverse strand, counting down.
TTCTATCCTATTTCAAAATCCACGAATCCATAATTTTCAAACGAAATTTGAATATATGTGGTTCATCTGGAGATGTATTTCTCGATCGTTCGTTTTATAGGCACATTTGAAGAAAATCACCGATTACATCCCAATAAACGGATGCATATCAGTTAGCTGATAAAATGGGTATCCTCAATAAGCTAGATGCCCTTTCTGGTCTTGTGTTATCCATATGTTGAGTGCAACACCCGAGAACATTATAAATGCCATAAATTTATTTGTATTTGCTTGCAAAGTAAAAGTTTAGGTGTTGTTTATCTCAGGCGTTGATCGGCTATGACGGTTAGCCATATGTTTTGCTACATTTGTTCTTTATCATCGTTACGGGGTTTTGCGCCCTCTCGTTTATTTTTCAATACAGCATTCAATATGAATTTGAATTTGAAAGTATGAAAATTTTGCATACGATTTGAACCAATCGGATTTTCATTTTACATCCATGAGATCGCCGAAGCACTAATCACAATAGAAGATTATTTGCACAGGCGTTCAGATTAATTAACTACGAATGTACCGTTTTGCATATTTAATTTTTCATTGTTAACTTAGGAGGGTGATTAGTGAGGTGATCGGAAATGATGTCAGCTTCATTTATTTTTAATACACATCTTATGATCAACTTTAAACTATCAAATAGTCTGCATTTGCAATAACTGAAAATTCATGCAGAGGAAACTGATGTGGTAAACGTCTTCTTTAAATGGGAAAAAAATTCCTTCGGGTAGCCATCTTAACGTTCCACATTATTGTTCTCAAAGAAGTGCACTTATTTGCATACGCAAAGACACAATATTATGACTCCCTTTTACAAAAATATGCATAAACGACATATAAGTGAAATTTTTGACACCTCATTAGATGTATATCTTTTTTTATTTTCTTGACAATTTCATTCATTCATTTGGATTAGTTTTGTGTTGCGTGGTGAGGAGTTCATTTAATAGTGTTTCGATTGAGATTGTTGCAATATTTTTATGCAGGGAGTTGTTGCTTGTTGGTGACGGGCGATGGCTATGGCGCCCACGTTTCACGACGATTGGCCAACTACTAGTGTACTTCCCCAACAATCACCACATTCTCTATCCGGTCAGCTACACTAGATTTTAGTTCATTATAGTCAAAACAGAATCCCGGTGAGAATATTAATTGTGATTTTCATCTTTCTACAGATTGAAAGCATAACTAAATGCAGAATTCTATGATGCATATGAGTCAATCTCGTTAATGTTGTCGAATGTTTTTGTGAGGAGCCTACTTCCGCACTTCTTCCTTATCCTCTTTCAACAGCATAATCCAATCAGAGTGTGAAAGGTGATCCCAGATATTTTACTCATATCATAGAAGTAATTTTATAGATAAAAACCCAGAATTGACGATGGCTGAATTTGACACTTCTCACACAATCAAAATATAACTAAAAATTTTTTTCATTTTCATATTTTTTAATCCAATTTTTCTTGAAAGAGATATCCTCGTGTTGGCGGCTCTTACTGGTGATTTCCCTGTGTTCCTTTCTATATGCAGCTTCCTCCTTTTCGCTTAACTTGTTGAACTTTCAAGCACAAATGCAAATGTGTGTAATAGTGAAGCTTTGTGGCCCAAAAGAGCGAAATAGCACATCGATTTTGCTTAGCGTGTTAAGTGACTGAGAGAAATGAAATAGACTCATGTACTAGAGGACGATCGCAAAATAATTTGGATTTTGACACTTCTCACACAATCAAAATATAACTAAAAATTTTTTTCATTTTCATATTTTTTAATCCAATTTTTCTTGAAAGAGATATCCTCGTGTTGGCGGCTCTTACTGGTGATTTCCCTGTGTTCCTTTCTATATGCAGCTTCCTCCTTTTCGCTTAACTTGTTGAACTTTCAAGCACAAATGCAAATGTGTGTAATAGTGAAGCTTTGTGGCCCAAAAGAGCGAAATAGCACATCGATTTTGCTTAGCGTGTTAAGTGACTGAGAGAAATGAAATAGACTCATGTACTAGAGGACGATCGCAAAATAATTTGGATGGGCATGGAGGGAAGGGAGAGATGAACCCAGTTGTTGTGGGATGGCTGCCTTCTCGACATCTACGATTCCTTCTTAAATGAGCAAAGCAAAGCAATGACCGAAATGGCTATGACAATATCGGAAATGACTCAAATTAAGCAATAGAAGTTATAATAACACTTCTTTACATTTTGTTTTTGTGTTCGTCGTAGTTATAAGTGAACTTAAATACCGTATGGAGCAACTTGCTAAGATTTGTAGTATCAAATTTGTTCACTCGGTTGGCACTATTGCACTTCAGCTGTTCGAGAATCGTCTTTGCAGCGGTCTTTCAGAGCTTTCAACCATAGCTATCCCAAATTGTTTGTAGTAACGTTATGACTGTCTTTTATTCACTAAAGTTCGTTATGCAGTTTTTTTTTCTGCTGCAGTAATAGGATAAGCGAATTAAGGTTTTAGGCTTCTTGACAGGAAGTCCAAAAATATGAAATTTCAGAGACACATTCCTTGAAAGTCACAAGTTTTGTTTCAGTTTGATTGCTTCATCGCTGAATCATTGGCATTTTCAAAAATTCATTGGTATCATATCGAAAATTGTATGATCGGTATGCCTAAAACAATAGAGATATACCCACAAAGTCGAGAATAGAACATTTAACTTTTTTCATATTTCATGCATTTATGATCACGCACATCATTCGGATCTTTCTATTGCATTTCATCACTGTTTTAATTCAGCTTTAGTGTTTATCGCTTATTACATAATGATTTTAGCGATTGCAACTCAGTCATCGGTGTCGCGTCTATCCTATGCGGAAATAGCGAACGGTAAACAGCCTTTGAAGCATATGCAGTCTGATTTCAACGCTAGACATACACCAATTCTGAACAATGGGGTTCGTTTCTTTGATGTAATATGCAAGCGATATCGTTTTAATCGTGGTGCCATTGCAACGAGCAATACTCTTGCTCAAGAGGCGAATTGGGGAGGGGACGTTCAGTGATGCAGCATATCGTCCATGGTACAGATTCCAGAATGCCCTTCCCAGATTCCTCTGTGAAGTGCATCGTCTCTTCAGCCCATCCCTCACTCTAAGAAAAGGGTTCTTCAGTTTCATCCATATATGAACTAATTTTAGTGGTGCAGAATGTTGAGGAATTAATTCGGAGTCTTTTGGAACCCGTGACTTTTTTCATTCTAATTCAGAAAGGTTTTCATAGTTATTGCCGTTTTGAAGTATAGTGCTTGATCAGGTCTGTGTCGATTACTGTGACTTTTGCCATATATTTCAGATTTTTAGAGGTGTACTTCAGCATCGGACTGTTTGCATACATAAATGTGCGTATGCTTATATGTTGCTTCATCGTGAGCAGAAAAGTTTGCAAGCGCATATGCCATGCTTTTTAGTTGAGACAATGTCCTCTATTTTGAAGCCCTTTTCAGTTTTCGCTTCGATGTATTGTGGGAAAATGAATATAAGAGTTTATGTTAAAATATGGAAATTATCAACTTACACTTGAAAGGCTGAATGCACTGATCGAATTTTTATTTGTTGATCCGATTGGGGATCAGTAATGAAGTTCCAACAATTCCGTCAACGATTAGTAATTAAGTACTCCATATAAATTGCTGGTACAATAGCTGTCATGTGATTATCAGTCATTTATACGCAGATACAAGAGCTATTGTCGATTGCTTTATCACTTCTATGTTGATTTGTTTACACAGGTGGTGTGCATCCGCGTATGCTCACTTTTATTTTTATACTCTTTTATTGGCGCTCCCAATGAAAATGCTTTCCTACTAAAATGTTTTGCATGGTTGTATTGGTCGGTTGACCGAAATAGTTTCGGTGAGATATGCATTTAGAGCTCTAAATGGGTTTTCTGATGGTGGAGAAGCCGTGGAATTCCTCCTGAGATAATGTTGTGGATGCGAAATAAGTGGAGGGAAGGGTGGGGCACTAAAAAATGACGTCAGTCAGTTTTATAAGGAAAATGATATGCATGCATAAAATATGCACAAATCGTGATTGATTTTATTTTTCGTATGCGAGTTTCCACGTGTGCAGAAATGTCATCGTCGAACATTTTCGCTGCCACATTAATCGTTTAGATGAAACCATTTCAAAGCGCACAAAAGAAATAAGAGCCGCCCGCTGTTCTTGAATGTCGTATGTAAACTATGAGCGCAAATGGCGCCTGAGCTCACCCCATTCAGCCGAAAATGGTGGCTTACGAACATATTGTTACTAGGCATCAGCGATGATCAAGCACAGTCTTCATGAAACATGAAGTCGGCGAAAGTTGGCTGTGTCATGAATATCAACCATGTTTTTGGCGACCCGATTTGTGAGCTGTTTGCCTCGACCTTGCTTATCTGTTTTTTATTTTTTATTTTTGAGTATTATGAATGGTTATTCATGTATTCGTCAAGGAAGTGAGGCGAACAAAAAAGCTTTATTTTTAATAAAGAACATGAAATCGCGTTCGTTTACTATATGAGGAAAAAGAAACAGGTAAGCAATAGAGCGCCAAATTAAGGGAGGCCATAAAATGCAAGAAAGGCTCATGTATCAGCATTATATGGCAAAATATAGTGGATATTATGACGACCGTGGAACGCATATTTACAGAAGAAAAATAATAAAGTCAACCATAGCACTTGATAAGTCTTTAACACTGATGATAATTACTGCATGTTTTCTCGTATGCTTGATTCATTATCTTTTTATTCCAATAATAATTCGACTATCGATCTCATCGAGTGGATTTTATTTTCACTGGAACCATTTTATTAAACTAGAGGACTTGATGCGTTTTTTTTTAGTTGCAGGCACCACCCACTTTACCGAACAACGCTATTTTATATGTCGATCCACCTCCATTGATTCCTACAGGTAGCACACTCAGCGCTTCTTCATGCTCTCCACGCGTCAATCCACCTCTTAATACAACGAATGGCATCTCACCAATTATTCCTACCTCTGCTTCTATTCAGCGTGCGGTATGTTTTTTAAAGTATTGACTGAGAAATTATCTAGCATTTTGATAATGTTTTAGCAAGATAAATATAGAGAAGAAAGATTTTTATAATCCCTCTGCTGAAACGTTTGGAATTTATTCTGGGATGCCACTTCCAGGAATGTGCAAGCATTCAATTATCTTAGAAAACGTCTATCATAATGTGTTGCAACGGAGGGATGTAAAGGATATTCGTGATCTGTTATCGCAACTTGAGGAGTATTGTAACTTAGTTTGACTTCTTCGAAAGCAATTAAAGATTCTGCGACAGGTATTGCGTACTGATAGTTTTCGCCGATACAGTTAATTTATTTAATGTTAAAATAAAGGAGGGTGGAATGAAAAGCGTCGGATTTTGTTTTTCATCCATTGAAGCTTTTCTTAGATATTTCGAAATAAACAGAATAGGTTCACTATTGTTTTTCGTTGACTTATAGCAATTATTGTGTCATTTCTATTAGTTTTGAATGGAGATTGAGGGAAGGGGATTTAAAACAAGGGGGAGTTAATTGTCTAGGTAGGTAAGAAAAGGAAAGAAGAGGCTTCCTTAGTTATTTCACGTAGGTGTTTGCTGAGCTGATTCTATTTATCTTATTAGCGGTTCCCAACAGCAGTGTCCATAAAACAATGAAAAGTTTTTGCTGTCATAGTGATAGTTTCTCTTTCATTTGTTCGATTTGAATGCACCACAATACAACATAAAGAGTGCTGCACTAAAATATATTGCATATTGCAATCAACTCTCTTTGAAGGGAGTATCGCCATGTCAGGAGGTCAATGGTCATGTGAATGGAGGTGTAGCCGATTCGTGGCAGACAGCCGTTGAGGATCTTGAAAGAGATAACGTTATCCGCGAAAAAATTGGACTCATTGTTAATCAGAGGTGAGCTGAAGTTTGGCATCATTAAGATTCCTAAGGTTGTGTTGTGCAAACTTGAGAATCGTGTTCTTATGTCTCTCTCTTTGCAACTCATAATGTTACCTATAAATTTATTTAAGTCAACCTTTTAAGCTTATCAAATCTATTTGTAGTGTCTAATGAAGTGTTTTCATTGACTTATGAATGCTTGACATATAAAACTTTCATTGATATCTATTTTATTATTGTACTATTGCTTAACACTGGCATAGGCTATTGTTAAAGAGTTGTCATTAATCTAGAATAGCATATGAATTACATTTTAACTATTGCACTCTTAGATGATTGCTTTAGGGAATATTGCGTATGTATTATATAGCCATAGATTGCAACGATTTTTTTTTTTTTGGTTTCAGCCATCGTTGGAAGATTCTTCAATCGCTTCAGCACAACTATCAGCCATCGTTGCGATCAGCATAATCTCACAATTAGGGGTCATATTTGTTTATATTATGCATTCTTGAGGTCTTTATTGAGAAAGAGTTTTTACACTTTAATTTTTCAGGTATCGAATATTGCAAAAAATAAGCTTTGGTTCATATGGTTCTATTTATAGCGCCATCGATCTACTTACAAATAGAGATGTCGCTGTGAAATTCGAAATTGGTGAGCGCATTTTTCATTCTTATTCGGATCTTTGATTACCAGAGGAAGGGAAAATTTCGGATCGCTGTGAAATTCATTGATTTCGGAGGCTATCGATTTGTTAATTGCTGAATTTTATTGTCACGCATGAAAAAAATTTTTTTTTCTCTCAAAATTTTTGTTGGTTCATCGTCCGGTTGCATCAAATTTGCGCCAATGGCTTGAGAATATAATTTCTCTTTCGCATATGATGCTGTTTCCCCGATATATCAATGCTTCTTCATTCCTCTCAATAGGAAATCCTGATCCCCACACATTTTACAGTAATTAAATGTGGAAATTGTTGCTGCGATTCATTCACACAGCTATTAATTTATAATATAAGTGGGATGGAATTTTCTAGAAAATACCGATTGATTGTCTATGATCGTAAATGTTTGTTTTTCATTATCCCATTTTAATGTGTTACATGAACTAAATAAATAATTTAGACATCAAATAGAGTTTCATTGAAGTACATTTGCTTTTAGTGCGGCTATAGTTTTTCGGTGCATTTCCAGCTTTGTTTATTTTTCAGGGGCAAAGCAAAACACCGACTTGCATTTGAAATATGAAAATATGTGCTGTAAAAAATTGTTGCAGAATATTTCTTATTCGATGTTGTTATTAAATTTATAATTGAAGGGTGCACCGGGAGTGCCAACAATACACTGGTTTGGAACTGAGTACGACCATCAGATTCTCGTCATGCAACTGTTAGGTCCTTCCCTCGAGCAGTTATTCAACTTCTGTGAACGGCACTTTTCATCGGAAGTAAGCGTACCTCTACTCTTTCTTCTTACTGTGCTTGCATATAAGCCATTCCCTTCTCTCCTTGTTGGCGCAATTGCGAAAGGCTTAATGGAATTTCTATTAGCCTATTCGACTATTCAAACATGTTTGATATATTACTATGCAAGAAAATCGAGCACCTAGTTTTCCTGCCTGAACGATTGTGGCGATGAACCACAGTTTGTGATTTTTCAGCGCATCGGTGTGGTGCCCTTCGATGGCTCAGTGACTGACTTTTGAGGGCAGAGGATATTGGTTTTAGTTGTTTCAACTCGGCACAGGTAGATAGGCACCGATTTCAATTTTGAGCAGGGGAGGGAAGAGGGTAGAGGGGGAATTTGAAGGTGAGGGAGAGGATAAAGATTTTTCTACGATTCCATTTCTAGGCGTACCTTTAATTACTAACCTAATTCTTCCTAACACATCGTTTGAAAACATCCTTATCCAGAAGTCGCGACCTTTATAAGACGGTTCAGTTAGTCCCGTTGTTGTTCATTGTATACTTAATATGCCTGTAATGTTCGTAAAGGTGTGCATGAATTACTGTAGAAATGAAGCATTTTAATAAAATTTGATCTACGAGACTAAAGAATAACGTCGTGAGGATGGATCCGATAGAGGAAATGAAGGAAATATAAATCCCGTCAGCGGGGTAGATGTATGATGATTTGATGGGTATTTTATTGCAAGGATACGCTGCCAGTCCAGAATCACATCTTTAAGTTGTTCTTCACTTCAAGGATCTATATCTATAATAAATTTCAGTAGTTGTTTAAATGTTAGTTAACATTACAGACGATAATATCGCTTGGTGAACAAATGGTGCAACGAATACGTAATTTGCATTCGCGAGGATTTCTTCACAGGGATATAAAGCCAGAGAATTTCCTTATGGGTCTTGGTGAGGAGGAAAATATTTGCTTCTTGGTCGACTTTGGACTTGCACGCCGTTACAGGTACGCTCAAGTTTTGCTTTTTGAACGATTGATTCTTGCAGTCCAGAATAGATTGGGAAAGGAGAGGTTAGGGTAGGGTGGGAAGGTAGTTTCGTTGTTTCAACGGCCATTAAAGGTTGAGACCATGGAATTTTAATGTAATTTTGTATTACTTCACGCGACTTATCACTCTCAGACCCTTTGAAGTTTGATTGTAAGTTGTTCACCTCACTTCCACCCTCTCTTCCATTCTCCATCGTTACTAACACCACTTGTGTCCATTAGCTTGGCTTTATGATACGATGTTTCTTTTTTCCGCGGTCATTAGACCTTTCTCGGAATAGTTTTCCAGCTGCTTTTTTAGCAATCTAACCGTAGGCCATAGATGAGCTGTAGTGATGCTAGCATGATAGATTTTTGTTCCTTGGAGATAGGATATAGCGAGAGGCGTACTAGATAGAAAACCTATGACAGGTGCTGAAATTCCATTCCTTATACAAAAGAGTGATAACACCCATGTGTTATGAGTCTACCGTTATATCAGTTCAAAAATACAAATGAAGCTCGTTAGTTTTTTACTAAATAAAAATTGCTTAGAAATCCTGTAAAGTAATGAAAATGAAAGAACAAAGATTTGCAACTTTATTAGTAGATCTGTGACACCCTCATTCAGATCCCATCCATGGGGCAAGCGCTAAACTAGTTGTATCTTAGAATATGCCACCGGTAGCAGCTCTCATTTTCAGTATTGCAGTAACTTGCTTTTCGCCTTCTTTGTATTGTGGTTCTCTATATACTTCATGATGGAGCGTATCTGTAATAGAGTATCGCTCCGTCGTGTGTGAGAAATTCTCTTAGCAGGATCAGTGTCTTCCCAGCCCCTAGCCCGCTTTCTGCTAGCTGAAAGTCCGGTTATTCGTTCGTCATGGATATTAAGGATTTGTAAGGAAGCTTGAAGACTTAATATGAAAGGTTTTTTAAGGTTTCGCGATGGGGATGGCTCTTTGAGGCATATTCCATTCCGGAAAGGCAAAAATTTAGTTGGGACTGCGAAATATGCGAGCTTGAATAGTCATAATGGACTGGAGTTAAGTCGACGAGACGACCTCGAGAGTCTTGGCTATATCATTGTCGAGTTTATTAATCGCGAACTGCCATGGAAGGTATTACTTCATTTACTGAGTTTCGGGGCCAAATTGTTTTTCATGTATGAGTGCAACATTGGGACTCAGATGTTTTAAGGTAGTATTAAGGTAGGTATATTAAGGCAAAGCACATCTCCTTTTTGCAACTGAAATGTTGAATTATATCTGAATGGAGCGTCATGTCTCTATGTTGGCATAAGTATATAGCTTAATAAGTTTTAATGCATTCATCTATAGTGTCCTCATCACTTTGTGCGTGGTTAGTGAGATCATAAATTATAGGAACAACGAAGCAAAGCAAGGTTTCGTACTAAACAACAGTCGTATAATCGAATCAGAAACATCAAGGAACAAACCGATTGGTCGACGCTGTGTCCGCGAATGGCTGAATGGATCCGTTATTGCAGACAACTTGAGTTCCCTGATGACGTAAAATGGCTTCATATTTCATTTTTCTCCATTCATACTTCTGTTGAGAAGAAAGGATGGATTCAATTTGAGTTGGCGGTGGTCCATAGAAAATTTGAGGGAAATAATGATGGATGGAAAAATTGAAATATATTCTAAGCAACTTATAGTCGAAGAAGTGAAGTCAAACTTTTAAGCAAACCATTTAAGTAATTCTGCATACACTTCAACTCTACATCCGAAGATTATGCAGCAATGGGCTAAAACATAGGAACTCGTATGTAACATCTATATCGATGTAGCGATCCGATTATTTCTCGAAATAATCCAGTTCGTGCTTCTTTCTGATCCATATTTTTTGGTTTGTTTGAGAAGCGCAGAGAAGCTAATATCTTTTTAAATAATATTTTCTGATTTATAGTGTGCGCGTTATACAGTATTAAATATGCATTTAAAAAAAAGCAGAAAAAGGTTTTGTGAATGTGTTTTCTAAAGTATTGATGGGGTTCTTTTAGCATAAATTTCTTCCCTTTCGTTTTGTCTTATTTAAAAGCACATTGAACGATATGGGGGGAAAACTTTTGTTTTTTGAGGAATTTTTTTTGGCGCATAAGAGGGAAGGCAGGAACTGGCTATAGAATCTTCAAAGCTGCATCCTTTTTTTTTTTTCAAAAGTTTTGCGATATTTGCTTGTATTTCGGAGATATTTCGTTGATGGCTGGGTCTATAATGGGTGTGGTAACGACATCTTGTCTATTCACCTCTTCCCTCGTTTTTCGCGTTTTTGCAAGATGATTTCGTTTTTGGAGATCGTCGATCATTTTCGAATTTCTTAACTAATTGTTTAAGATGTTTGCAGCAGGTTGAAGAGGGTTGTTCATCGAGTAGCACGATTAACATTGCACCATGTCGGGCATCGCAGATTCGGGAAGTTTCTCGGCCAACCGCACCATTCGGGGTTAGATTTTTTTTTATACCCTTGACATTTGCATGCGTTTCTTCCTCTTCGATTTCCCATGTTAAAGCCCTACATAGCCAGCGGATATCTCTTTCAAAATCGAGAGGAGGAAAAGGTGGATCAAAGAACGAGATTCATCGATGTAAGGTAGACCATACAAGGTTTGTCAACGAGAAATAAACCAACCATATGGATAGGCAGCCACAATTTAGGTGCGCTTTTGCACGTTTGCACAGTATCTCATTGAGGTGTTATATCAGCGCATATATACTTCCAACTGTAATTTCAATGTGATAAAAATTTTGTTTGCATTTCGGTGGGGTCATATCATGAAACCGGTTGGATTAAACAACGAATCTTTTTAACGAATTCATGCAATTGTTTGTTTCGGCTATAAACATGAATGCATCATTGCGCATGTTATATTTTTTATTATCAATGTCATAGGATCGATACGTTGCAATCGTAGTGCTGCTATTCGATTACATGCTGTCATAGGATTACATGCTGTATGCTGTATATGTAATAGTGGTGTACGGAATATGTACTTTTCACTTGTTCAGGTGAACATGTCCTACATAATCAGTTNGAATTAGGGACGTCTTACGAATAGAATTAAGCTCAAAACTGGAACAACGAAAGGACCTATTTCATAGGAGAAGGCAGCACTCTTAAAATTTCAGTAGAAAAACCAGGATGAGTATAAAATCCTTTTGAAATCTGAAGGAATGCAGATCTTGAGCCTCCTACTTATAAAAATATACCAAACGTGGAAATGCTGTGCAATTATCAGCATCATGAATGGTCATTCGGCAACTTCAAATTGGTTGCTAAAAATTTATTATGTTGGAAAATCCCCGTTGGTGGTTTATTTCACTTCTCTCACATGTGCCTCGTCGAATCGTGCTGCTGGGAAGAGTTTCATAAGATGCTACAGCTAACGGGAATGTTGTTTTCGAGAGAGAATAGTTTTGAAAGTGATAGGAGGTTTTCATTTTACTAACTTTATGCTTGGGACAATGCGTTATCGTTGTAGATTAGCCAATTTGAAAACCCATAACACATTTTGAGGGATGCCTCATATTTATGTCTTCATGAAGGGTACTCTCACATGAATGTGCATTGTACCTTTACATGAAAAGGGTATATTTTGTAGAAAAGAACTGAAATGATACTCGAGCACTTGAGCACAGCAACGATCGAATATTTCTGTTGATGTTTGAGAATTCGAATTTGCCTAATCTTTACGCAATCCATGTGGTATTTGCATCACTTCTCGTGTGAAGGAAATTCCCATTTTCGCTGATAAAAGAGGTCGCGCGAAGGGAGGAGGGGAGGAGATTTTCTGTTATCCGTTTCCTTTCTGCATATTATTATGCATTCAGAGCCTGTACTTTATCCAGGATACTATTAAGAAATATAGGCAACTAAATGCATGGATTCCTTCAACTATCGAGCGTTGTTGTTGTAGTAATAATATTTGACAGAAAAGTTTTAGGCGATGAATGGTTGCCAAAGCGCAGCGGAATATAAAAGATGGGTGCCACGACCAGGATTGCCATCTCCACGAATCAGCAACTCCCGATCGCAGCAGATGGTGGGTACGTATGGGCATCCTGTTCATTGGCCACCTTCCACTACAACGCCTCCTCCCCGATTCGTACCTACAGCTCAGTATCGTGCGGTAAACTTTTATTTCTGCTATTTTTGTTCTTAGTTTTGAACTTGAACTTTAAGTTGAGTTGTTACTGTGCTCGAAAATTACAGATATTGTTTCCGATACAGTTTAGGAGTATATAAATCTTCAGAAATATGTTTCATATTGTCGATTTTTTTAAATTATATTTTTTCTGAGCGCAATTCATTTCTGCGATATTCTTTTATTACTGAATAGGTTTCGATTGAAAGCTTTTCACAGTCGTTGTTTTTACTACGCTATGAAAAATATGCGTAATAAATTGAATGAGGTTTGTTTTAGTTCAATCCAGGAGGTGGCTTCGTTTATCCACCACCGTCGTTTCATCGCTTCCCAGTTGATTTGCAAAGAGCGCCTTTTCCATCTCCGGTTCGTTTTCTCTCTTTATTCTAGCCATATTTTTCTTGCTATATAGTTTCATATGAAATCAGAAACCGACAGCAGATTTTCATTTTTGTTCTACTTTTATTTTTGAAGAAAAGAAGGTTTTTAAAGGTTAAAATGAAGTGTTGTTTTGGAGTCGCCCCATCGAAATTTCTTTCAAACACCCTTCATGTATTCTTAGTCACCGTGAAGGACATCTTTTCGATTAAGTTTTGCCAGCGCACTGACGAATTTGCAAAGAAAGACAAATGGACACATAAGTTGCAGCTAGATCACGACCTCAGACAACAAAATTACAAAGTTAACGAAAAGCAAGAGAGGTGCATCTGTTATATGAACGATGATCTGAAAACGGCGTCGAATAAATGTCGAATAGAATCGATAAGCAAAGCGAATGATTCACAGACTGATTGTGCTCACCAAACTAAAATCGTTTTGAAGGGATGTATCGTTTGATGCGGCCGTATTTTATGAAAGTTGGATCCGTTTGAAGGCATTAAGTGACCATGTTGCAGCATTTCATCTTGCGTGGAAAGAAGTAGATGTGATAGTTATTTGCGAGATACAGTTCAGTAAGAGTCCACCGTTCCTCTGTTCAGTATTAAAGGCTATGAATTGTTGAATTTAGAGAGGAGACGGATAGTGCGGGGTTTGATTTATTGGTAAAAGAGACAGCCGAATATCGAATTACCTTATTGAGCAATTAAAGCAGTTGCCTCTGAATATTACCGAATCGTGTTAAAAATCAAAGCCGATAATTGTGACCACATTTTATGGAACCTCTCCCAACCCTAACATAATCAAATGAATGTTAAGTACCAGTGCTGTGAAACTCATAGGAGATATAAACGATGCTGTAGAAAGCCCATTAGATAAGTAAACGATGGTGCGAAACGACTTCCGCTTCGTGCTTTCCTTTCTCAGACATTATAAACTACCAGAATACATCAACAAGGAGTCGGCGAATTTAGATATATGTATGTTGTTTCAGAAGCACCAACAAGTTATAATAGCAACAGTTTAAGAAATGGGTTCTAATGGCCACAACTTAATCCCCCGGACTTTAATGACCATATTTCAATTTCTTCTAAGATTGGATAGAGGACTATTGAAAACATTGGCATAATTGCGCTGCATTACAAGCTATATTGGAAGAAATTTGCATCTAAAAATTTCAACGCTGCTTCGTATCGAATCATTTGTGATAGGTCTCGTGCGATAGTCAAGTTGGAAAGTATTGGTGATACAGATGAGGTGTTCTGCGGAGGTTAAAGCTATACCCATTACACTGAACATTGATAGGGCAAAAGTGTGGAGGGCATCGGCTAATGGAGATAAGGCATTAAGTAAAAGAAAGAAATCGGATGCCCAGGGGAACATATGCAGATGTTTGAAATGATACTTCTAAAGACTTGACTAAGAGATATTAGAAGTTTTGTTGGCAGCATGTTAAGTGAGAATAGTGAAAGAAAGTATATCAACGATAGATTTCGTTTTGTAAAAGAAATCATAGGGAAACATAGAAATTGTTGAGCAAATTCATAGAGTGCGCAAAGATGTGAAACGAATAGCGGTCGGACTTGGATGAGTCCAAGAAAAATGCTTCCAATCATCGGATCACAAAGTCACATCATTGCTGAATGCGTGGAATGAGTATGTTAATGAGGGGAGTAAACTGATGTTCTAAGTTGAGTTGGAATTATAAGCTCTGAAAGCTAAATATATGAGTTTTAAATACCAAGCGACAAATACCCTTAACAACCCGTATCCTATTATGCGAACAGATTGTACCGCCTGAGGGTATACTTGTCAACTACGCAATCAAAAAATTCCTTAGTTCCATATCTTTCCGCGTGCTTACTAATCGACCGTTAAGAAGCATTAATTTTAGCATAGCGGAAGCGACTCAGGAAGGTCACAAATACAGCAGCAGCACCGAATGAGATCATTTCAACGATCCTTAACGAGCAATGCTGACAGTGATGTCTCTAATGAGGAAACAGCAAGTAGGTCTTGCTTCTTGTCTTTTGTTTTGATTTAAATACTGCGATGGGCTGGACTATAGAGGCTTACCTATTCTCGCGGGAAGGGCAAAACAGGTACTGGTTATCAGACTATTTAGCTCAGGCGAAATGAGCTCAAATGAAATCATTGATAAAGGCAATAGTCAGAGGTATGATGTGATCCGCCGAAAAATTAAACAGACGAGTGGCTTTCTGATGTTTGTTAAAAAAGATTCCAGCAGTGACCACGCTTATAGACAATGTAATTGGAAGCATATAGAAGCAAAACGATGAGAATCGTTAGTGTTGTGCATTGTCTATATCTAAGGGAGGGCCGAACACAAAGAATAATCTAAGGTCGTGTCCAACTCTTTTGCATATAAATGCGCTGTATGTTTGTGTTGTGCAACTTAGAAGGTCAACTATAATGCATCTAAAATGTCACATGCATATTTCCGCCAGTTGATGATGCCCATTTATACATCGTCTACTGGTCGCTGTCTATTGTACATATGCGAAACAAACAAAAGTAGTTTCGTAGATTATCACCTGAACTCCCCGTTCATAATTTAGTACTTTTAAGACTAGTAAGTAATTCTGAGTCGTCTAAGAGAAGGAGGAAGAGCATCAGTACTAATTTCCTTCTGCCTCAGTTCTGTTAAGGGCGGCGAATTCCTTATTACTTGTACGATGTTAAGCAGGGTCAATTTTCTTTGTTGTTTTATGTCAAATGTGATTTTTCCTTCCAATATTTCATTGTTGCCTCATTTTCATTGCTTGCTTTGAACTTGCTTTGTATAGTGATGCGGTTATTGCCAAATTAAACGATAATGAGTGATGGTGTATCGCATATAATTTTTCTGCGCCGAAACAGCACTAAAAGTTTGGCAGAAATTTTATAAGAAACTCAAGAAATTAGAAATGTCTATAAAATATTGCAAAAATATATCCGAAAACTTGCTGACATAAGTCAGAAAGAAATTATTCGACTATTTGCTTTCTACTTTTATAACATGATGAGCCATCGAAGTAGCTAAAACACAGATTGATCGAGATTAAAGATCACTGAATCAATACAAGATATCGATGCATGAAGCATAATTTTTCTTTTTTTTTTTTTTTTTTTTTGAGGGGATATGCGGCTTTATAGTTGTGTCCATAAGTTGGTGTTCTTAATCATGTTTATTGGGTCTATTAACACTTACTAACATTATTCCTGTCATTTTATAGATAAAGGTTTCTTTAGTTCCTTCCCAATTCGGATGATGAATAAGGAGGTTTCTTTCGTATAAATAAGCTATACTTGATTTGGCGTTTTGACTTGGGCGCTTTTTGACGATAGCGGGAGATGTTTGCTTCTTGTTGGTTATTCACGGCTTCATGCTGTAACAGCATTGTTAAGAATTGGGCATTCTAAAGTATTTTGTTGATTCGTGCCGTACTATTTCTTTCATCTTCCTCCCTTTGCCTATTCTCCTTCCCTGTGTCCGTTGCCAGCTTACCCCCACTATTCGGCCAAATATAGCGGCGCTGTTTGGTAAATATAAATCTTGCGTTCTTTTTGATTCGTCTTTTGGAATTATAATCAGCAAAAACCTGTGCCAATAATAACTTCAAAGAAATATTCGTCGTATAAAAGGTTTAGCCTTTTGAAAGATTTGATTGTTGAGAATTTGCAAAAAGTGTTGTGTAGAGTAGCAGATTTGCAGGTGGACGCTACCATCCGGTTGTGAGCCGGTTATACCGCCAAGCAGGTCTAATGGGAGTTCGTTTGGATTTGGTGGCGTTCGCAATCCTTTTCAACAACGCAACGCAAGAAATCGAGCTCGAGCAAAATAATTTTATTTCCGTTATGGTTTTTCTGTTCGGTATATTTATAGAGTTGCAGTGTTGTGAATAGTAAGAATTTTTAACTTATTGGTTTTACTAAATGATAATTAAGATTTTTGGAAATTGTTTTAGAATATTAAAGTTTGAAAAAGATTTGAACGACTGTGAGATGAGAAATGATATAGCCTATGATGAGGCCAATAAATTGTCCCTTATAATGGCTGGCGTTTAGATGGTGGGGCTTGTTTGAATTTATACTTCCGATATGAACCATGTGCACTAACGAAGAATTTGATTCTCTTGCTTGTTTGTTTTTTAAATTTATACTGGAAGAAGTACGTAGCTGTTGGCATTTACTTGGGCAGTTTCGAAAGGTGAGTTCCCTTTCCTTCTTCAACCCCCTCCCTCCCTCTTCTTCCTCCCTCCTCTTCCACTGCTCGACCTCATCGCACAAAGGCGTTATGGCAGAAATCGTTTCGTATTCATAAAGATTTCGGCTGTGATTTTCCTTGAACGGCGGAGATCTAAGAGTGATTCAGTAACATGGAGTTCAAAAGAGTGACATTTCTCATCTCCTTTTTGTAGTTTACTGCATCTTCTGAATTTATATAATTGTTATAAATGAGGGAGCTGTATTATTCTTTTTTTTTTCAGACAAAAATATTCCGCCGGTCGGATTCAGTAATGACGCGCTATCTATTATTTGCTTGAGAAATATTCGCTGTCTCCTTCATATGCACTGTTGCATATGTGGGCAGTTATAAGTTTTAATTGGCATTGAAAGCAATAACTAAGTTAGCACATTTAGAAGTGTTATGTTTGATCACGTGGTGTAGGAATGATTGATCAAGTTTTTGCACAAAGTGGGCGAAAAATTGTCATCAGTAGGTATTGAAAAATTGAAAAAAAAGAAACAATTGGCGGATATTAAAATACGCGATTTTGCTAATCGATCTAATATAACCGAAGTGAATCGAATGAAAAAATGGTGTAAAAGTGGTAATGAGTTCTTAAAAATATGAAAATGCATATGAATGAGGCTGTTACGAGCCAATTTGCCATTGAGGTGCATCTATCTACCTGTAGGTAGGTTGTCCAGATTGCGAATTGAAAGACTGAGTCAACATACGCAAACATGCAGACAGATATGAATGCACATTGTTGTTGCGTAGTGCATCATGAGATTTGAATTTGCAAGCGTTACGAAGGTGGTTGCGAATATCTGTTGGGGATCTTGTTGAAGCACTCTTTGATACCTGAAGGTTGTTCTCGAAAGGTTTTTTCTCCTTTCTTGATCATTTTAGATAGAAAGGTGTTCGTCATATTCTTCGCCTGGGGAATAACTCTTATTGATGAGAGATATTTTTCATTTGAAGGAAATGTCCTTCGTATTGTTTGGAATATGTAAGTACAATTATTTGATTGTTAGATATCTAGTTTTGTTGTAATATTCTTATTGTACAGATCTATATTAATTTGTTTTAATTGTCAAGGGGGTTGCTGAGTTTATTTATAGTGTCGTGTGCTGCCCCTCGTATTTGATCATTTTTGTTGGGGTTAGGTATCGTGGCATCAAACCAAAGTGAGGGGGATTATATTTTGCGTCGGGTGAGGGGTATTAGCATTTTGATGTGATTATTACGAAGAGAATATTCCATTGCATCAGGCGTTCACATAATGGTTTATTGGAAGCATTTTGATTATGTTTATAGAATTTTGAGCCAGAAAGCATGCCCACTTATTGCTATCGGTTTATCGAGGTTTGTATGTGGTGGAGGTGGAGGATAAGGGGAAGGGGGAGAGCCTATTGACGAACGAGATCGTCATGGTCGGTGAGGGTCCGTGGAATGTGAAAGCAATCAATTCACTATAAGTTCATAAATTGTTTAGCACTTAAGACAATGGGGAGCTGTTTTTATTGCAAACGGTTCACTCAGAATGTTAAATTTCTGTTAAAAATGCCAGATTATCTTTCGATTTCCCTCCTCGCTGCTTCCCATTTCGTTAGAGATGTGGCATAGGCAACAAACTGGCCACTACCAAAAACCTTCATTTTCCCCCTTCCTTTGGTACTTGGTAGGGTTGTGTTCACCGAAAATGCAGCAATGGGCTACGGTTGTTCGCAAATAACGTTCATTTTGCTGAACTCTTATAGCGGGAAGCGGAAAAGGCATCGGCTAAAGAAATGCCCATGCTGGAATTTAATATTCGAGCATGTCGTTTTATATGGATCATGTTAATAGTAATATCGAAGGGAGTTTAACTATATGTTCATAACTAACAATTGACTTGTGGAGTTGTTATTTATTTAATTCGTAAGTTCACATAAAGAAATTCTATTCATCGCAAAACATTGTCACACTCGGTTGGCTGCATTCCAATTTTCGAATGCTTTATTGTTTGATATTAGAGATCGG
Source organism: Baylisascaris schroederi (assembly GCA_006503575.1). Classification (NCBI taxonomy): domain Eukaryota; kingdom Metazoa; phylum Nematoda; class Chromadorea; order Rhabditida; family Ascarididae; genus Baylisascaris; species Baylisascaris schroederi. Next base: position 602,693 of record QEWY01001369.1, on the reverse strand, counting down.
AATGATCAGACGGTTTGGTCTTGAATGGAGCCAACCGTTTCGTTGTTGCACATCCCTACATTGCTGAGAGTTTAGCCGGGTGGTTGCTTGTGCGGAATCAAGTAACGATTATGAATAAAGGAAGGATGAGCATAAATCTGCTTTATTAACGGGTTGGGTTTCGAGTATTTAGATATAGGGGAGGGGTACAGTCGTTTCCGGGGAATGGTACTGGAAGTGCTTTACAACTACATTATTCTCGCATTACCCGCATATTCTTTTCCCGTTTGTTGAGTGATCATGTACGGTGTGATGTTAAAAGTTACAACGGATGCATTCATTTTGGGGCAATAATCCGTTAGTTCTATGCGGAATGATTCGGTATTGATTACAAACAAAAATCCTCGATCGATTTGAAAAGATTTCGAGTGGTACGAAGTGATGATGTTGAAATATTTGTGACAAGTTAGACAATGTTTCAGTATAACTCTTAGTTGTTTTAAGATTTTCTAGCATCGCTCACTTAACTGGAGCGTTGGTTATTACTTACATTTATTTGGTTCCATAACATTTTGTTCACACCGCTGTGCAGTATTCCTTGCATTTCTTGGAGGCGATTATCAAATTGTTGGGAACCCATTTTTGAATATCAGATTCAGGTTCATGAAAGGAATGGCAACAGCACGTCTGAGGTCATTACTTCATCGTGCCACCGGCTCGACTCGGCCCTTCGTTTTCGGCATGGTCCATGTGCCTGCACTTCCAGGGTATCGCATTCTTCATTTTACATATATATATACATAT
>QEWY01001369.1:587190-601376 GCA_006503575.1 Baylisascaris schroederi | reverse complement strand
GTTAATGAGGTGCTTGGTGTGGATGTGAATCGCTTCGTGAGAGGTATTCAGATACTTGCGGCCGCTAATCGACATGCGTTAGCCGTTGCGCACGCTTGTGGTTAGTGTTCTTTTTTTTCTTTTTTTTTGAAAGGTACCATTTTGTAATATCAATATTATATTAGTTCATATATGTATTGCATAAACATTCCTTCATCTTTAGATGTCTTCTAATTCAGTAAATACTAGCTTGTCGCTACATTTAATTCAATTATGATATTTTTAATCTGTCATAAATATTACTATACAATATTATAGTTTAATTATTGGAATATTTATCATTTCAGTGGTGATGAGCAATCATTTAGACAATGAAAATTTAGATTAGATATTGTAATATTTAATGAAATATGAAGTTAAGTTTTATTTGAAATAGAAACTATCTGATAACGAATAGGCCGTTTTCGATAGCAGTATGTTAAATTGTTATCATCGAATTGTTACGAGTTTATTTAAAGATTTTGATTTGATTCGTGCTGAATGTTTTACATTCGGGCATATCGCCGATGAGGGTCCAATGGCAGCATGTGCTGGAGAGTTACTCAGATATCGTAGGCAAATCGGAGCTGATCGGGTTGCAATCGTTACCGATATTAAGAAAAAACATTCGTTGGTTCTTCTATTTTTTCTCTCCAAAAAAGTACACTCATGATTTCGTACATCTGCATTAATAATTATTTTACCGAAATCGCTTCATGATTACCTCGAAATACCGAAGATTTACTCTAGGATACCGTTGGAAAATACGGATTATACAAGTGATAGGAAGATTTATTTACTGTCTTAATGCTTTATTTTATAATATTCAACGTTTTTTTTGTGTCATTCAATTAGAATTCCATCAATATTAAATTGTTTATTTTTCTTTAAATTTTCAAATATCATTCCAATTTATCAGGACGACTGCATAATAATTGTTTCTATTCGCTTTATTGGTTTCTGTTGCATACTGTTTATGCCAAAAAACTCAACTGTCGAACTGCCAAAAACTCAAAGCGCAAACCTCGAAAATTTGCATGCTTTCACAGCTATGAGCCTTCGGGAGGTATATCTGAAACATCCATGTGCCTTAAATTTGTTTGCAATTCGACGTCCAGACCAGATTGTCGCGTTGGTGATTTCATTTGGAAAGTTAAGCTTCGTTTCCGTTGGTAATAAATCTATCGGTGAAATATCCTTCGATGGTTTGTCTCTTTTGAGAGTCAGGAATTAAATGTTTGATGGGAGCAGCTTTGCACAAAGCCCATATATGAGTGATCAGTTTGGCATTTATCTGGAAACAATAAGCAAACAATGTTTCTTATACTGTAAGAATGCAAAGGTAGAGTGAGATCTCCAATTTAATCTTAGAGAGATTCTTTCTTCTTTTTCATAGATTCTTTTCTCATACGAAGTAAGCCGAAATTCTTACAACGGTTAGAAATTTAAACTTTAATGACTGTTGCATCCGTTTCACAACAAAAATGCGAACGAATCAAGTTAAAAGTTTTATATCGCGAAAAACGATGGAAAACGACAATTTCTGCACTAATGTGAATGAAGTGATCAGAAAAATTGTTGTAAATGAGTTGTTGTAAAAGTAAATGAAGGCGATCGATGAGGGCTGAAAATTTTCAATGTTGTTTTCCCAACTAAAAGAAGCAAAATAACTCCCTAAAAATCTTTTTTTTTAAAACAAGCAAACCGATTTGAAAATTTTCAGCGTGACGGAGAATGAATGAGGAGGAAATTTTCAACATTAAAAGAGCGAAATGCTCTGAAATTTTTTATCGGCAAAACTGTTGATGGTCATCAAACTAAAGGATAAGTTTAATCAAACCCCCTCTCCTTTGAGTAGTATTAATGACATTTAAAGATCAACAACATTTCATTGTAGGAGCATTTCTAATGAATCGCCAATAATCACTCATACTTTGTTCTATTTTATAACGATCAACTAATTACCATTTTTACTATTGAGTTAAGACGTAATATGATTTTCGTCATAAAAGTTTCCATTCATACTAGGTATTTTTGATAAGATTACATTATTCGTCATTAATAATTTGCATAAAATTCCACGAATTTCTTAAGTCAAATTTTATCATATTGAAGGCATCATATCGTATTTTAGTTCTTTCAGATTCTAAACAGTTTCTCTTATCTTTGTCGCTGATTTATATACATTATACATTTTAGCAAATCAATTGACATAAAGATTGTTTGTCTTCTTTTGTTCCAATAGTTGCTTGGAAATTTAATCTTGTCATAATGAAAGCTACCTAGATCGCATGCGATAACAGCCGATTTATCGATTGGGAATATTGCGAAGGCCTCTGAATTTTTTATGGCTGATGGTTTGATTGTGACGGGTTCGACTACTGGTTGTCCAGCCAGTGTTGCTGATCTTCAAGGTTCCATTGTTTCGTTTTCCACACTATCCATAATACATCAAAATTTTTTGAAATAGAAAAAGTTATCACATTCAACAATTTTTTTTCCAATGTATTAAGAAAACAATGTTTTTTTTTTCAAAGCTATTCAGTAATAAATGTTTTCACTATTTTGTCATGTCGAAGAAAGTTTAGAGATTTGAAATTTTCCACGACTTTAGGGGGATTTACAAAGGGAGGGGGAGAGCGTTAAGATGCAGTGCTTATCAACTGGTTATTTATTCTCACGAGAATTTAGAAGGATGAGTTCATTAAAAGAAGGGCTTTTTGAAGTGTAACTTCTCAAGTGATACGATATGCGATTTAATTATTGACTGCTTTTATTGAAATTATCTCCTTAAAGTTCGTTATCATTGAAAGTTAATATGCTGTTGGGGGAAACCCGCTCGTCTGTTTTTTTTTTTCAGAATTTATTCAGTTTTTGTACATAAATGCCTATTGTAATGAAGCGGATATTGAAGATAAAGAAATCAAACAAAGGATTCTCGAAAACTGGACGCATTTCTTTAATAACAAAAGAGGATCGGCCATTTTTACTTCATGAAATGTCTGTATATCACCGATTGGATTTTGATGTTTTTTGCAGAGACACGCTGTCATACTCATCTACCAGTGTTCATCGGTTCGGGTATTACGTCACAAAACATCAATGATTTTGTTGATGCAGATGGCTTTATTGTCGGTTCATATTTCAAGAAGGATGGTCGATGGGAAAATGATCTCGACGAGGCAACCGTTCGTTCTTTTATGGAAAAAGTACGTCAACTAAAAAGAAATACACCTTCGAAATGATACCTTTTCTTCTGAAAATACTATTTTTTATACAGCCGTTGGAAAATTTCCCAGCCGTTTTTCAAATACGGAAGGATTTTTTTAAATTTTCGTGCTAGTTGTGTTTTTATGCATAGAATGAGAGTTATTATAAAGAATATAAGTTGAATTTCACAACTCACACCTTTATGAAAAAAGTTTATCGATTTTTATAACTCGCCGACAGCGGAAATTTTTGAAAACTTTTCAGATGATTTTTGGAAATTCATCGTATAATTTTACTCATTTTTCTCATTTTCCGTATAAATTTCATTCATTTTTCTCAAATTCTGTATATGTTTCTTCTATTCTTCTCACTTATTATAACCAGTTTTATTTATTTTCGTGTTTCTATTTAATTGTTTTAAGTTCCCTCAATAATCCAATCCATATTTGTTCATTGCTTTATATTTGTTTTTGTGTTTTTATATTTGTTTTTTTAAGCACATAGATTTTTGTGTCTAACTTTGCAATGTTTCATTTATGTCGAATACAATTTAGTCGAATGTCATTGCAACGCAAAGCAATTAACGATATTTTTCTTTACAACGCCTTACAAAATGTTTCGTATTTAAAGAAGGCACAATGCAAGAGAAGCAAACGAACGACTGTAGAACTCATTAAAATTGCAAACATAATCAACAATTAAGTATGCAAATTTACTACAATATGAATGTTATATTTCATAGTTTCTAATATAATATCTTTCTGTGGCAATGTGCTCTAAATTTGAAATATAGAATATGCCGATTTGAAAGACTTATTATAAATACTAAAATAGTAGTACTGTTGACGGGTATTTGATTTCACTGATTTCATAAAATTTCTATGATCCATTTATTTCGTTACGAAAAATTCCCTGGAAGCGTTCAGTTGGTTGCATTTGAAATCAAATCCAAAAGAATTCAGAAATGATTTTTAAAAAAATGAGGTTAAAATTAACGAAGAGGAAATCGCAGATTATCTTTAGAGCAATCGATAGAAATGATAGAAACTAAAATTTTAAAAAAAAGCAAAGCAATACCAATACAACACAACATTTAAGAACCGTCCAATCCCTTCAAAATCAGCAGTTGTATGCTATTATTGAGGATACGCTGGAAGAAGTGTAGCTGGGAGGTGACCTCAAGGACAATGGATCATGCTTATTACCAAGGTTTATAGGATGTTTAGGGGTCTCACTTCTCGCACACGAATTGGAGAAGCATTTTTACTCCGTTGTTTTTCATCAGGAACCGAGTTTGAATATTCGAAATTTTGCTTGCACAAATTCAAAAAACGGTTGAGCCAATCTTTGAAATTCTCTTTAAAATTCCTTAGGAAGTTCATTATTTTTGAAATATATTATCCTATAACTGTCATACAAATGAATTTTTGGAACATGTTTATGTGCCTTTTAAAACAACTTTTCTTTTATTGATGTTGCTATTTGTAGGGAGAAATGTGATCGTTCTCATTCAATGAGAATCCGCCTACCTTTTCAGAAAGTCATCAGAAAAATTTCCAAAATCTTCCAAAATCCATTTTTAAATATAAAATTTTCTTCTTTTATGAGCATATTTATGACATATACAAAAAATATAGGAAAATTAAATTGCGGTTCATTTCGAATGCAATGCATCATATAGTCTATTGGATTCTCAATATCTTCGATCACCGCAGCATCCGCAGCAAATACATCGCAGTAGTGAACAGAGCAAACTGCACAGCAGTGAGACGACAACAAACGATACGAGCATGAATAACCATGGCTGCAATCAACATGCGGTTGTTTTTTTTTTTTTTTTTCCGTATTCTATGATGTGAACAAAATCTGAGTTTTTTTTTTTTCTCACTTTTTTTGATGGGCACTCATAAGCGAAACGTCTTTTTTCCCAGTCAAAGAGCGTTGAAGCCGACAGATGCTTAGAGAAGTTTGGGTTAAACATTCATATGCATTTTGCAAATTCCGGTTGGTATGTAAATGTTTTCGTAAAAGTTTGTGTCCACTGGGCTATGGACATACTGCCACGCACATACGCACACACACAGAATACACATACATACACATGCAAACACATTTTAGTGGCTAGAAACCAGCAACGTTTCTACACGTTCAACGTGCTAGATAAATTAATAAATGTGGAATTCGATTTTTTATTTAAGTGCACTGTTTCACTGCATTCTTTGATTTCTCGAAGGATGCAGTGAATCAATGCACCAAAATATTATTAGCCAATGGGTAATGCTGGATGAAGCTATATAAGCTATATAAGATACGATAATGACTTTATGTGAAAATGGACAATCACTGCAATAGTTATGGTTTTCGTTTAGAATATTCCCTTAAAAATTGATGCAATTTAATTCAAATCCCTACAATATCGTACCTGCAGCAGAAAATCGCATTCACCTTCTTGACTACATCCATAAAATCGTGCCCAATTCGCTCGAGGACAACTAAAAACATTCATAACTCTTTATCATCTAACTAACAAAGAAATATAAAAATTAGTGTTGCAAAAATATTAAAAATATAAAAATATAAATATAAAAAAGGTTGCTCAAATTCCTGCGAGATACAAAACGGAAATGAGTTTTTGCATGAATATATTATAATTATCATAGCCATATAATGTTAGTAAATAAAATTTTTCATTGAGTAAAATAAACAAAGGTCGATGACGTGTTTCATTTTTGAACTCGGTAACGTCTGTTAGTTCAAAAAACTATCTAAAATCTTTTATTAAGTCCATATTTACGAGAATCGTATTAATAACTTTGAGAAAATAGCGATTTCGGGAGATTTTATTATTTTAATTTGATGTGGTGAAGTTTTAAATGAATTAAGGCATTTATGAAACAAGAAAAATCAACGAGAAATATTTTTACATACCGCTCAATGAATCAGAAATTCAATCGCTAAACAACAGAAATAAAAAAAATAAAAAATAAAAATTCAAGAGCTATCCATCCTCAAGGGTTTGCTTAGCAATAGAGAATTTGTTTGCTAAGATGGTGAAATGCTACAAAGTTGAGCAAACTTTAATAAATCAATGAGTTTTTCCCATTCATAAGAAATGACGATAATAGAGTGGAGTTTGTTTATTCCTCCTTTGTTGTAACATTCATCTCTTACTCAAATATGACGAATCATCACTTTTATCATATGAATAAAAAAACTTTTCAACAACAACTTTAATATTCATAATTATTTTTATCACTTTATAATGTAAAAACATAACAATTATCACGTGTAGTTAAATGGAACTTACTGGACGGTACCACAAGTGGCACTTTCAGAATAAAAGAATCCAGCCGAAACACAATGTATGAGACATGCCATCAGTACCACTGCGAACGCCATCTTCTGAAGTTCTTTCAGCAAATTTTAATTAGAGCTCAAAATTGGGGATAATTAAAAAAGCAACGATACCACAAAGCGATCCGAATCATCAGAAAATAACTCTAAACTCCACAACTATAGACGTTGAAATTAGTGCTGTACCCATCATAAAGATGGCCTTCATAACGTTGTAATAGAAGACTCAAAATTTCATACGGATATAAAATAATAATAAAATAATGAAATTGCACAAAAAAAAAGATTCTCCATTCATTCCAAAAAAAAATAAATAAATAAATGAAAAGTAAAGGAAGAAAAGAAGATGAAATCCATTTTACCAAAGAAACAACAGGAAATTTTTCAAAGGATTTTCATTTTCTAGTTTTCTCCAAAGAGTTTGATGGATTGATTTCTAATCAAGAAAATCTCGCTTCAATGAGCACTAATGCTAAGGAAATTCAGTATTCAGAATTTTGCAAGCAAAAAAAAAACTGATTGATATCGTCGTGACAATCAAATGAACCTTTATTTTCCAAAAAACGACGGAAGAAAAGCTTAACAACAAAGAATCAGTGAAAAAAAAAAGAAGTGGTTTACAGAAAACAACAGAAAATGGTTTATTAGTTACAATTATACACTTGTATTTCCACCTCATTAATGAGCTCAATTTTAGTAGTTTTATTGCCTCATCTAATTTTTGATTTCTTCTATGTCTCAAAAATTGCTTCGACTTTCAACGATATAACTGCAATATTATTATTTAACGTAAAAGATTTGCATACCTTAGTGTTATTCTGCATGTTATATTCTACTCGTTGCAAATTTCTCTAGATGCTCTCTTAAGTGTTTCTAATTAGTGATTTCGTAGTGGTTGGATTCAATGATGCTAGTCACTCGATTCTGCATCGTTCCCAGACGTCTCTCCAATAAATACAGCCAGAAAAGTGCACTTTTTTTTGTATAGCAGTGCTATTTTTACCATCTTAGATGAAGCAATGTCGCTATCGCTAGCGCAGCCTACGCAGTTTCACTCCATTAGTCAATGTCTAAGGAATAAACTCATGCGTTGTCTGGAACTAATACAATACTAAATGGCATTTTCAAAAAAACCATCAGAATGAACACTGCTCTACTATGAAGAATTCACTGACAGCTAAATATTTCCATGTCGTAGTACTCTGTTTAGAAATGAATTTTAAAAAAAATCTAAGGTACTTTTTGCTGTATCATAGAAAATCTTTCATTTCAAATGAGAAAAAAAAAAGGAGTGATTCGCTATAGCAGCCAATGATCGAGTAAAATTCTTAGCTAGGCGAGAATGGAGATCATTGTGCTGACTTTGATTACTTTCTAATCAATAAGCTGTAGCGCGATTTAAATGTGGATAAGCAAACTGCAATAGGCAAAACACAATATGGTAAATTAGAAAGTAACAGCATATATGGAATAGTGATTTAAAAACATGATCACTGCTACTCAATGTGAAGGATATAATGGATATAATGGATATAATGGAAAGCGTTGGATATAATGGAAAGCGCATCTTCTTCTCAAGACATCTGTTCTTCACGCTTCTTTGGAAACATTCTCGACAAGAAGCGCGTTCATATTCAAGTTTCGTTAGAATTAAGTTTTCTGCACCTAATAGAGGAGGATTACTGGTTTGCTAACTCTACTATAATTTTTAAAGCATCACTGAGTCATCAGGTTTCATTTACGAAGATTTTTTCCGTACAACCGAAAGGCTCCGAATACCGCAAAATTAAGTATGGCTTTCACTGTTAATAACAGCTTTACTATTACCTAGTGCGGCTGAGATGATTTAAAGGAAGAGATGTCCAGAAAATGTGCCTTGATTGATATGCGTTGCCTTTCAAATAGTTAGCACTATACGAAGTTAACATGCTGAGTCATAGATATGTGATACGAGCAAAAAAAAGCATTCGTTTCATCGAATCGAGTTAAATGTTCGTTTTCTTAAGACAGAAACATAAAGAGATCTTTTCTTAAGATAAATTTTACATAGAAGCATAAAGAGGATAGTTTCGATTATACAGAAGCGATCTTCGTTTCAATGTATGGTTGCAAGGAAATAAAATAATAAGGTCTTTGAGGTATGCTTAATAAAAACTAAATGTAAGGAACGAGCCATATGAAAAATATGAACTTGATCTGCAACAACATATTTCGATAAAACTTGACAATGAATAATGCGGACATACTCTAAAAAGTCGCCACATTCAAAATATTGCATACTTCGTGGGGTTACTTTTTGATAATCGACACCGATATGATGAAATTCAAAGAAATTTGTCATTCAGCAATACGTAAGCTGCAATACGAATACGCTTTCAGATGATACCATCAAACATGCCACTAAAGCTTTCATAATGCAGCTTTATATTAGTAAGTAAGAGGTTTATATTTCAATAAAATGTTAGTCAAATATGATTCATCATGAAGGTACTTCGAAAAAAAGAGGAAATAATAAAAATATTAGGCAATTGCGCAAAAGATCATAACGTTCTTTTTGATGAATTTTGACCAAGATTCAATGAACATAAACTACAAAATGTCTGAAATCATATTTCGATTCAATTTATCAGTTAAATAATTATAAACAACGAAGGTTCGAATTAAACGAGGAATAGCATGCCTACCCATGATCCATCCACCTGTTTGCATATATGAATCAAAGACCTATTGGATTAAATGAAGAAATAATGAAGAAAACTTTTTCGTTATTATTTGAAAAGATTTCATTTCTCATATCGAAATAGCTAAATAAAAAATAATTCTAGAATTTGGAACAGTAAATAAAGCATATTTAAACAGTTTAACTAGTATGAAAAGACGGAGGGAGACAGGGAGAGAAGTAATTGCAAAGATGGATTTTGAAACTTCGAAAGGCAAGGCAAAAGCGAACAGACACAAATGACAACTAAGTAGGCGACATACAATGCACGTCGAATGTTCAACGCGTTTGCAGAAACTCGTTTTCCATCGTAATTGGCCCTATCCGTTTTGACGACTCATTAATGAAACAAATGAGAAGCACAATTGCAACTCGAAAAGATTATCGAATTCACATTATTTAGTGGCAAAAACTTTATTACAATGCTATTCAACGTTAATTCAATAGAATAAAAGCAAAGTGTTTTATTAAACTACAATTTTATCACAATTGAAAGTATTTTTGCACTATTTATATTATTGCAACGTTTTGAAAACGATAAAATTCTACTCTCATTTAGTGCAATAAAATGAACCTACCTTCAAATTCAATGACTTTGAAATATGAAAACTGCATATAGAGGAGTTTTTGATTTAAATTTGAAATAACCCCAAAGTTGTGCAATTTTTCCAATATAGGCAATTTGTTATCCCAATAGAGAGCAGATGAGTACAAAGATTAAGCAGACATTGTAGAAGAAAGTTGAATATGAAGATTCTGAAAAATTAAAAAATTTGCCAGCGATTCATTCAAGTAATTTTGGCAACCATCTCAGCACTATCAAAAACCTCACACACAAGTAGAAAGATCTGATGAAACCTAATGCCTTCCAAGCAGCGAGTAACAACCGGTACAATACACATTTTTCTATTCAGGTGTTTTGTGTTTCAGGATGGTTCAATTCGTTTTTGAACGCAAAAGTTTTTGGAGCTATGAAACAGTAAGATTAAATATTCCTCGCGAGAAAGCCGATATTTATTTAGCATTAAAAGAAAATATCAACCGAGTAATGCTAACCGAAATTGTGCATCATGAACGAATGATGTACACAACGTTAGGCTAACACAAGAAAAAGAGAGCGAAGAAAAATGCACTGCATTTGCACTTAAATGGAAACGGCGAAGCCATAATGGCAAGCAGAGAAGAGAACTGTGAACACTTGATGAAATTCATGTCGAACAAACAATGAAATTCCATACAATCAGTGGAATGTGGGAAAAAAGTTGAAACTGGTTATTTTCTTAAATCCAATCGATGAGTCGATCACCGCCGTTTTAAGTGCTATTTTCGAAAAAAACTGAGAAAAGTTTTTCACGGTTGGATGATGCGAAATCGAATAAACTCTTTTAAGGTATCTGAATCAATAACAATAAAAATTAGAGTGTTAATTAATGTGGTTTTAAAATCCGAAATGAAAGAGTTGGAAATGAGAGCGCAATTACATATTCTTCGGCATGACTGATTCGAAAAATTGATAGCACTGTTATTAAAACGCTTTAAAACCTTTTTTTTCGTTCCAAGATAACATTCTTCCTTCAATGTAGGCTGGTTTAGCAATTTTGTCCCTGTTGAATTTCCAACTGAATATTGCTTTAACTTCAGTTTTCTGTAAAAAATTTTATGCAGAATTTAGAACTTTTGAATTCTATTCCTGCAAAAACTAATAGAAAATTTATGCAGTATTCTTGTACATACTATGTTCTACCATTTTGCACCTTACTGTCGAGTAAAGACCTAAAATAAAAATGTTTGCACAACATGCAAGAAGGCTTGGCTTATATTCCCGCAGTTCTTGATGAAAGTAATTCTCTTCTAGATGAATAGGAATATATGGAAAAAATTGCTGCAATTTACAGGAATTACTGAGATATCCAATTTTTGAAGTAAGTTGTACTCGATGAATTTTTATTTGCCAATTCTATTGTCGATATTTAGATGATTACTGTGGATCTATAGATGGAATGGCAATATGAGAACGGCTGACGAAAAAAAAAACCAAAACGAATGCATAAATTAATGGATTTTGTGGCCCACAAGGAATATCAAACGTAACGCGATATATATCACGTGTGTTCGCCAATGTTCTGCTCTGAGGATCGACTCGTGCGCAAGTATAGCATTGCAAGGAAGACAAGTCGATAAGGCGGCTTCAATGGTCGAATCAATATTGAATTCGTTGCAATGATGAGTTTCAAGTCAAATATAGAATCAACCTATTGCAATAGACTTTTTTTTTAGCATTAAAAGACAATATTTCATTGAGGTAAACTTTTCTGTTCACTTAAGCACTGCGGTAAGTCCAGGTCAAACTCAGTCCTATAGGTAACAGAGATACGAAATTTCATGAGGATGTCTTTCTATGATATAAATGAAAAACTTCCTATGAGATGGATTGCTATAAATGTGAACATCGCATACAGCACTTTTAAGGCGGATTTAGTAACTGCACAAGAATGCGTTAAATAAGTTTTAATTTTTGGGGAGAAAAATTTTTTTTTGGGAATTTTTTGGGGAAAAAATTTTCAAGAACGTTTGGGAATTTCTTAATATTCAGATACCCTATTTCAGTGAGCATTAAGATAGAGGGATTTGGCTCAGATCAATAGGCAAATTGATATCAAAACCATTGTGCAACACTGCAACGTTCACTCTACTAGTGTTCTTATGAATGTCTCCATCGTTGCGTTCGTTGTTTCGACTCGTCTTGCACATTCTCTAACAACCAAATGCTTTATTGTTTGTGAAAATTTTGTGTGACGATTGTATGGTTTATTCGATAGACGCTTCGATTCAAATAGTGAATGTGAATGCTGCTCGATAAAACTGAAAGAATAATATGCCTTTGATAAGCGAGCTCTTTTATTGTCTTTTAGAAATTACTTCAAAAAATGATATATCAAATGGACTTCAATTAAGCCTATTAAACTTCTCAGGGTTTCTCGACACGAGAATGCAGTAAGAGAGGGAGTACGAGAGAATAAGAAAAAGAAAGAGAAGCAACCAGCAATATGATAAGCAAAAAAAGATTCGTTGCGTGACCATAAGTCATGAAATGAAACCTAAAAATAGCTGATGAAACTACATAGAAATTCGAATTCATGGAATAACCGAAGGCAAATTTTAGTTTTATTAAGTGCCCACATTTGATGGAAGCAACAAAGAGAATCGAATCCCTCATCCTTAGGAAAACAACCACCCATGTTTTCGATTAAAATTACCCGACATGCTTTTTTTTTTGTTGAATGATATATGAGTATCTTGGAGTCATTTAATGGAGAAAAAAAAGCGATGACGAATTCCTTATTTCAAGATGATGGATAACATTTAGGTGAGAACATCGTTCCGTCGAGTTTTTTTTTTCTTAGCCCAACAGCAATCATAAAATATATAATAAATGATCGCTGAATGAGCAGAAAATGAATCGAAATTTTATTCGTATTTTCCTATGAACTGAAATTGGATTCTACTATATTTTGTTAGGTGTAATAAAATTAAAGAGAAATATCGAAAACGGATTTGCGATACAGAAATTCAGTTTCGGAATTCAAGAGTGGTTGACTATTGAATGCCTTTTGCATATTATCGTTGCATTTTGCATATCATCATTGCATTATCGAACAAATCACGTCTTGTATGCGCTTTTGCAACCTCCACATTTACAGAATACTTTATGCCGACGTCATACCTGTGCTTATTTGTTGTATGGTTGCGCCGCTCCGTCTATGCGGTAGATTTAATTCGGTTGAGAAAATTGTTGACTATAATCCACACTACAGACTGGCTCATCTGTTTAAACTCAAAATATTTTTGCAGCACCGAATGAAATTATATTCACTTAAAGGGGCCAAAAAATTGCACGCATTTTGTAATCGGTCGGATTTTCTTTTCAATACCGATTGAGCCTTCGAAAAGTGGGTCTTTCGTAGATCTATGCAAGCATTTGAAGCAATTAAATTACAACGCGTTGTTTTGCACATTTTATTATTACTTAGAATTTTAGAAAAGTGATTTTTCTCTCAAGCGAAATTGCAAAGATGTCGCGCTGTTTCCTCTGCTACATTTTTCAGCATATTTGAAAGCTGATGATGAGTTGTAATGCTGAAAATGAACTGATTTCTGTAATGTGGCATTACGGCTAGCTCTTCATCTGTTTTCCATATGACCAAATTTGTTAAATTTTATCCTCAATTCTCTTTTTTAAATGATGCAACAAAATGAGTTAGGCCTTTCGTGTACGAGAAGCTAAGAGATTTTTTCATCTCATTCCCTACCTTTTATTTCCTCCCATCTCCTTTTCCTAGACCACACGTACGAATACACTGACTGCCGCCACCTACCCTGAACATTTCAATACTTCTCTCTCTCCGTCATATAAGATAAAAACGTTCGTGTTGAATAACATATCGAATTGGCTACGATTTTTTCGTATCATCGAAGCGTTTAGTGCTATTACACTTCCACTGCTGTTCAGTCAACAATCCATCTACAAACCAAGAGAGTCGTTACACTCTTCATTGAAGTTTGTCAATGCGATCATACAAACATTGAGAAGTAAACGATTTCATATTTCGTCAATTATTTACTCGTTCGCTTATCCGAGCAACGAAACATTGCACATGTTGGTGAGTTGAGTTGTTAGATAAATATATATTTTTTTAAATTGGTGTCAGGCTGTACGGCAACAATTTTTGAATTATATGAGGGAAGAGAAAGTCGGCAAGACTACTGAAATGGTAAAAAAAATATCCCGCTATGTCGCTTTGCGCTAAAAAACCAAATTTTTCAGTTCAAAAGCACAATTCACCTACACCGTGTGAAAGAGAAAAAGCTTGGGGGGGGGGGGGGG
>QEWY01001369.1:541598-584980 GCA_006503575.1 Baylisascaris schroederi | reverse complement strand
GGGGGGGGGGGGTTATTATCTTTTCTCATTTACTCACTCTTACATCTACGCTTTCTTTCCATATTCCCCTTGCTGTCATTAATTCCTTAAACTTTTTATAGTTCAGTACCAAACATTTGACTATGCTATTTATATATTTTGGCAAACGTTTGGTCATATTTTTGATATGACATAGAGTGAAAATGATACAGATCCTTTAGCACTGCCTTTCTAGAACAATATATGCCTCCACTGATTGATCACTATCCGATCTTTGCAGGGATAGTCACTGCTTAAATTTTATTGAAAGCCTTCAAAGATATTCCACTACTCGATTATTCCGAAGACGATATAGCCGATTATTTCCTGCTCCTAAGTGAATGCACACAATTGACGGTTTAGATTTGCAGCAAAGTCATTTCTATTATGTTCTCTTTATTGGCATATTAGGAGATGCCCACTGAAAACAATCAAAAACATTTCCTCAAAAATCGTAATAAATAAGGAATTCCGCAATAAATAAAATACAAAAGCGAAATCACTACTAATCTCAACAAACAAAGTCATTTATCTATCATCAAAATTACTCGCTTCACTTCTCGAATAGGGGAACGAAACGTGATGCTCTGTCTTGCCCTCTTCACCCTTATTCTTGTTTTTGCATGATTTCACTTTGCTCGATTTTTTTGATTTGTAAATATGCATTGTCTCATCAGTTCAGTTTGCTTTTTTTGTCCATTTTTTTCTTATTTCTCTTATTCTCCCCCTTTCATCTAACCGCTAGTGGTAATATTCGCCTTTATGCCTAAGCCGTGTATATCAAGTATTTACTACCTATGTGTGCGAATAAACTCATCGTCATTATCCAAATCTATCATCGTTCAACCTTAAATAACCTGAGGCATTCCAAAATTTCAGCACTTTTGAGAAAAAGAGGTAGACAGAGTAACTTAAAGTTTCAGCCACCTGAAATTTGCAAAAACGACAGACATAAATACGATTCGAAGCAACCAATTAGAACAAGGAAATATGGTTGAAAATAAGGGAGACTGGATATGTAAAAGATTAATTTTTGGCAGTTCACTGGATGCACTAATAATTGAAGGAGTGGCAGTTGCAGGGAGAAGCAACTAAACAAAAGGTGCGCCCACCTATTTTCAATGCTAGGCGGAGGTGAGTGTTTTTATTAGAGGCGGTATTGAGAACAACACCGCTAAAATGAGTGCTTGCAAAGAAGCGTCGTTGGATTCATCGAACGCAACAGGAGGTGGCATCTAATAGTGCCGAAAATAAATTCCACTGTTCCATTGCCTGAGTGATTGCATTGCATTTGTCTGAAGGCATCTTAATTTTTCATTTAAGTATTTAGAGATCGAAAACGGTTCGAATTAAAACAAAGAGGAGCATAGTATTGTTCAAAATAAAATTTTTATTGCTGATTGTAAACACCGAAATAATGCATGTGTATTTTAAGTACCGGGAGAACTAATCAACCCCCAATACTGGTACATTGGTAAACCTCTAATTAGTTTTCCGAATAGTGGAAGTTTAGAACTGTTTGGAACTACTTTATGTATATATATATATACCCATTTCGAGAATAACGTATACAAAGTAGTGAAAAGCAGAAAGTGATCGGAGTCGAAACATCGAAAACGTGCCTAAGTGGAACACTTAAGATAACATCTAATCATCTACAGTTGTTCAGAGGAAGCAAAAACGAGGAAATTGGTAGGCAAGATATTAGTCATACGTCGAATAAATATTGCTCACACAAAGAGTGGCATCGAAATAAAACTTGATTCCATCAAAACATTAATCGCATCAAAAAACTGACTGCGTATAAGCTGTGAAGTATCCAATGTCGCTATAAGATTGGCCTCTTTGTTCAATTCGTCGATAAAATAATAGTTAAAAACTAGCAGATTTCAAAGGGAAAAAAACGGAAGGAAATAAAGGAAAAATTTTCAAAAAGCATACGAAATTCACTCGGGAAGGATCTTTTGATTTAATCGAACGCATGAAAGTTGTAAGCATACGATTCTTGCAAAGATCGATAGCAGCGATAAATGTATATGTATGACATACGTTTAGTAGATTCTAAATAGGCTATGATTTGAGGCGAGATTTTTTTTGCAGAAAAAAAACTGTTTTCATCAGTTAGCAGTAAAACTTTCGCGCAAAAGGTAAATGATATCTATATAAAATAATAAAAAATTTGCTTTTTTTAATTTTAAAATCATAAAAAGTGAGTGGTACTGCGATTGCTTTGATTCGCGCTTGTGAATCAATCAATCAAATTGGCCTAGTTTTCGTGTGCTTGAAAAATACAACCTTTGCAGCAATATTTTACAACAACGCATTGCATTAAGTGGAATTAAATTTCTATTAAAACAAAATTTTTTTTTTTTTGAAATATTTTGTAGCGTTGAATGTAAGAAAATTTTCTCGACTGCAATATTCTATAGTGAATTATGAATAATACGATGACATTAAAGGCGATAAACTTCAACAACTGGCTCGAATATTGGCCAATAGGGGTTATAAAAATATATCTATAAATTTGGTGACCGTTGCTTTCTTTTCGATTGCCATGCTGAAAATGGAAATTTATATACGCAAGGACGATCAGTATATAAACATAGATGCGCGCTGATCTGATCTTGTTAGAAGGCGTTATCTGTAAATTGTGAAAACTTTAACGAGAAAAATAGTGTAAGCAGAATAGAGGAACGAACGCATTGCTGCCACTAACACTAAATGGATGTAACGATAATACAATGTAAAAAGAGGCGGCCATTCGGGCAAACGGCTGCTCATAGCACACTGCACGTGTGTTTGTGATAGCGCTCACTTTGAGTCCACAAACCATGCTGTATTTTCTCTCCCTTTCCCTATTTCTATGTGTTGCATTTCCCTCGCATACCCTCCAGTTTACTCATCTTCTTTCATACATCTTTTTATGGCCCTCCTCAAATACTTATTGTAATTATTTTTCTTCATGCTATCGCCTATTCTGGAAGTAGATAAAGGGAGCCTCATAAATGTGGGATGAGAACCTACTTACGTTGCAAAAGTGAAATCCTTCGAGGGAATACTCTACTTCTAAATGAACAATTCTTGACCATAAAGCCAACGTGCTGTAGAGTCAACAGGCACTCCAATGTGAGGACTTTCGAATTCCCTTCTCAATTCCCTCTTTGTTCTTCCGTATCTTCAACTTCCTTGTTGTTTGTTCTCTGTTTATTCCTTGCAACTGTACACTGAGAAGACCATGGCTTAGACCTATAAAGCAAATAGAGGTGTTTGCCATTTTACCGGTTTGCTGCAACGGAATGTTAATCAACAATCAGGATGATAATGATACCGCCTACTGATAAGAAATGGTCAGAACTTCGCATCACGATTGCTTTTAGCTGTTTGCTAATCACTCAACTTATAAAATATTTTCGTGCCAAATTCACGTCAATAAACGAATATTGTTCTTGTAAGGGCAGAGATAAAGAAAAAATGGAATGTTTCAATGATGTCACTGCACCATAATTGATAATGATGGCCTGGAAAGGAATGATAAGTCGCCGTTTCATACAAAATTTAAACAAACTGTTTGCTGCAAATTCTAACAAAGTTTCGTGAAAACTTCTGAGCGCATTGTTACATCAAATCGTTGTGCTTTTATGCGAGAGGCAAATTGATAAATGTACCAATAAGAGCATGCTCGATGTGCCTTTTTTTCAATTCCATTGGTCACTTTAAAGGATTGCAAAGTACACTGCAAACAATTAAAATAACACGAAATGCAACCATATTTTAGCAATCGGATAGTTCATACAGAAATTTCCACTAAAATTCGTTTATCTTCTATCTTACTGAAGCCAAAATACATTGCAAATTCTTTGGCATCTTTGCATACTTTTAACCCTTCTGATGCTGATGGATTGTGGATATTCCATCAAAAGTGAACCTATCTTTTAATGCGATCTAAATTATGCCCAATAAATTTCAGAGTTCTAGTTTCCGTGCTCCACGAATTGGTACAATCGGACAGACACACAAATATATGCGAAGATACGACGCTACCATAATGCATTTTGGCCACAAAAATTTGCGCGACAAAATGATATGTTTTCATCGTTGTGCAATCATGTTTCTTTAATACCGTCTTAGAAAGAAATTGCTCTCACACGTTGTGCGACAACATCCTCACGGACCCGCAACAAACAAAATGAACGAATTGAGTGCTTAATATCCGGCGAATTGCCAAGCATTTAAGAAGGTTCCGTTGCTATATACTCAGATTTAGAATATGCAAATATCCAACTTCAATTTAAAGACGGGATTTTTTAAATTCATATTAAACGTCTTTCTAATTACCGACACTTTGGTTGCTTACTTGTCTGCGCTGCAGATGATTACGTTTCCACAGACCTTGTGAATGGATTCCCCGGAGCAAGAAAACCGAGCTTCCTTCAGAATTCCCTTCAGAAGTTCCTTCAAATTCCAGGTGTACCTTGCCACTACGCGAACACCGCAACTACCCCCTCCCCCCTCCCCCCCCTCCTTTACTTGCATAACATTGCACTCCAATGATTGAGTAGCTTGCCATTACAACGGCTCCTTTTTCAAGTAGAAAAATTGCTTCCTTTAGTGTTCTTCAGATAAGGACCAGGCATCGAAGGCAACTTTCTGGTAGCACTGCCACCCACAAAACACCATTGAAGCTGACCAAAGTTTTGAAGTAGACCGAAATTCTGTGATACATACCCCTCCCCACACGAACCCGCGGTACGTCACGAACCGGGTGAGCAAATCCCACCAAATCAAAAGGCGCAACGCTGACCCAAATAGCCGCAAGAACGATTGCAGCAACAAGCCCGAACCTTGTTGCTCTCTACAAGGATCTCGGGACCCAGCCATCTGCCAGCCAGATCAAAAAGCGGCTGCCTGCTTACCCGCATGCTGGAAGGCGCTCATGCAGTACCGAACGTGTCATGTACTAAAGTTCATCGATCCACTTCGAAACCTGGCTGCATCCCAAGTAAAACGTCCAGACAGCGCCATCGACGACTCATTCCTAATCCAACACCCACCATACTCTCAAGCACACCATCTGCCAACGCCAACCCCGCTTCAGTGGGAAAGCCACACGACGTAAAACCTTTACTCAGGAAC
The DNA here is from genome assembly GCA_006503575.1 of Baylisascaris schroederi. Lineage (NCBI taxonomy): Eukaryota > Metazoa > Nematoda > Chromadorea > Rhabditida > Ascarididae > Baylisascaris > Baylisascaris schroederi. The sequence continues at coordinate 579,829 of QEWY01001369.1, read as the reverse complement.
GACTCCAAGCACCGAACTTCTTCCAGCCTTTAGACACCGTGGCATCGCCCCTTCCACGAACTATCTCTTCGATGTACGCCGAGAGTCACAACACAAACAAGCACAACTGCATAAATCAACTGGCAACAGAAGACGTTAACCGCCACCACCTTCAAATGGCAAGCACAAAATTACAACGTATAACAGCCACGGAGAGGAATGCAAAACAGAACAATAAAAAATCGAAGCGTCGGTCGCTCCTCATTCCCCATTTTCCCGCTATCTCACCATATACACAACCTCCGAGAAATGAATTCCTGAAAGTTGTTGCTCTGTGTCAAGACTAGCTGTAATCACCAATGCCAACTTCAATCAGCCGTCCATACTGGAATCACCTCGCGCATTCTGGCAAACATGTTACAGTGCAAACGAAAAAACGAGCGACAGTAAACCCCTCTACCTTGTCCTTACATACACTGCATTCGCTATTTCTATTAATGGATAAGAGCCTTAGTTGGTTGTAACTAAAAATCTGTCTTCCAAGAAGAATGTTGTTCACTCCGGAGCATCATATCGCCCAATGAGTCAAACTCGTTCCCTATAAATCTGCGCGTAATACCACTGGAAACATTGGAAAATCGATGAAATGACAACATGGTACTCACTTATATCTTAAAATTGCCGATAGACAAAGTAATCTTCCTTTATTAAATATCCTGAAATACAAAATAAATTCGCTTAAGCATCATGCTGACGATAAAAATTTTGAAATTGTTTTTATTAGAATGCGAAATGCCAATGAACTTGCAACAAGCAACAAAACAATGATAATGGAAAACAATATTTGAAACGTCGTTACTGTTTGCTGAAGAAAAGATATTGGTATTGCCCAGAGAATTACGCTCGCAATTCGCTAGATGATTTCCCTCATCCTTGAAAAGTTACGGTACATTGCAGCATCTGTGTTGCACTTCGGTCTTGCTGCGTAATGTCAAGGTATTTGAGTTGGAAGACATTTGCGCTCCTCTTTTTCCTCCCAGTTTTAAGCTTAGCGGAAAGGAAGGAGGAGAAGTAGAGGTATAATACGTATGATGCAGTAATCTAAAATACCCAGCATTCTCATCCTTGTCTATTTCTTCAATCAACGTTTAAATGTTGTAGGTGTGAAGGTAATAAGGCGATCGTCGGCTAACCCCTGACACCAATATATATTTATACATTTATATATTTATATGCAAATTAGTGCAAATACCTTAACTGCAAGCGTACATACGCAGGAAAAATGTGTATCGCCAAAAAACTGTATGCTTTAACGCACGCAGCACAGTCCCCTTGTATTTGGTGTAGAACGCCAATAAACGAGGCAACGATATTGTGTACACATAGGTTCAATTCAATAGTAAAGTGTCTGCGTTCATGTGACAGCCGCAGGAACGACCAGTGCAGGAATAACGAGAACTCAGTTATCACAACGGTGTTATGTATCCCTTTTACGAAGAAATATCAGACAATGAACCTAAGTATTTATTGCAGACGATTTGAATGTACTTAATATGACGGTTGAGAAGTGAGCAATATCCGAGAGGATTTATGAAATCAGAACGATGCACTAGTAAGGTAAATCATGCAGCAGTCGAAATGAGAGGCAGCACCATGACGGCGTTACTGGCACCCGGTCTAAAAAGTTCCTTCGGTTGTGTATCGCTGATGCTGGCCTGAAAAAATTGTTTCTGTAGTCTGGCTACAGTATTTTATAGAACTACTGCCGCTAAAGTTTAAGAAAGCGACTGCTGTTATATTACATTAGCCTAATATTGATTTATTTGTAATCATGTAAAAACTGATGATTTCAAGCTAAACTGCAAAAAGTCAAAAATAATGATCGCAGAAAAGGAAATTCATAAGAAAGCTTGGAAATGAGAAAGACGCTTTTTTGCAACAGGTTTTAGGTTGAATGAAATATGAGAATCAATTAGATGAAACCTTTGTTGCGAGGAAGACAAGCTTGTCCTTTTTGTTACCGCCATTGTTGCGAACGATATCAAAGCTGACTGTCTGGCCCGGCTCGATGAACGTATAAACTGGGTTCACTCGGTATAGGTCGTTATCCGTGCACTTCACCTGCAATTCATTTCACTCTTGGAGCCCATGTGAACAGTTCAGATTTGCACTCATTCTACCCTATTCCAGCGTACCGAATTTGTGTCCGCAGTGATCTGAACTGCAGTCATCGTGATCATAGCCATTTTAGGTGTCGACGTCTGCAGTCACAATAGAGCAAGCCTGCTTCTGCAATTCTACAGTAGTAGTTGATTTATAACAACTATTTCATTGTTAATACTGCTATCACTTCATTATCATCAATGCTGCACTTTTTATCTTTCACAGAGAAATTTTCCTGTACACCTCTTGCTGAAGTGCAGAGATGGATCGACGATGTTTTGTGAGTGGAAGGTCAAAAAGATTAGCAATAACTGTTCAAGGAACCTTGACAGCCTGACGTTCGTTACCAGGATTAGAGAGTTCGACCTTCTTGATTCCTCCTGCCGGTTTCCAAAGAAGGTTATTCGGCTCCAAAATGAGGTCCAACTGATCTCCTGTAAGCAATGCGTCATGTCCGGATATGTTATTCTTTATATAAGCCCATCTTTTCTGCTATATATAGTCCTATATATTCTGTCCCATGATCAGGCACCTATATCGGATTACCCCGTATAATGTGCGCTGCATAAAAAACGTTTCGTATGGCAACTTCATAGTGAATTAAATATGAGGGCAAGGCAGCGATCACATCTGGAAGCTCATTTCGATGTCACATGATCAATGATTTTGTACAGAAGTAATTGCAATTTTACAAAGTCCACTTCAAAGAAAGGGTAGTGCCTGAACCAGTGATTAGCTTAGAAAGATATGACACTACCTGCTTTCGCCGTTTCGTTGCCGATGTTGTTGCCTTCTTGATTCTGCAATGAAAATTACAGATTTATTTTGAATTTTTGAAAACTCATTTAGTGCGTTTCACTGGAAAGTAGGAGCTCGAGGAAATGTTCAGAAATCGACGGCAAGAAATCAGTAAAAGTCTTTTCGTTGCAGCAATTTGTTTATGGTACTGTCCCGAAGATAACTGGATGCGAACGCTTATCAACGGGGCAGCATAAGTACCATATAAATTTCAACTTTTTTTTTTGAGATCCATTATCGTGATATCATCAACTCAGACAATTCGCCGTTTTCTAATCGTGATAAGATTCCTGTTCCAAAGAACGATGGTGAAAACGAGTAACATTGTAGCCATCAATCAAGTGCAGATATGGATTAAATTGAATGAGGTTCACCTTGTCTATCGCCATCTCATTCTCAATTTTCCTCAGAGAACGTGAACCACGCTTTGCGGATCTCGATGATGACGCTGATTGTGTCGGCTGAAATTGAAGTTTAATTTTTAGTGAATGCTCTTTTAACGAATTGCTTTATGTGTTCGAGTCCATTCATAAGGTGATCGGAAAATCAATTGAAGACACAGAATAAACATATTCACATGTCAAAGATACATTCATCTATTTTAAAGTTATCTTGCAAACATTATCAATTAGCGTATAATGTTTTTCAGTTTATTTCCGAAAAAAAAAATTTAAATAGAATAGATGATATCCACTATGCATGATGAAGTGTTTTATATATTTGGAAACAATAAAAATTTTGCATAAAAAGTGAAATGCATTGCTCTTGCTTAGTGTTCTTTAAATAAAATATGTCAATTTCGGATATATTTAAGAAATTTTCTTTTAGTCACTTGAAACGAAAACTAACCTCAGCAACAAGTCCCATTGACTGAGATTTCGCCGACTTTCCACTTTTGAGTAATATCATCGATTTGTTCAATTTGATCCGCTTCGAAGATTTTGAAGACTTCGATCCTCCATGGTGCATCTTTTCCTTAGATTTTTGTTTATTCTGAATAATTTCCATATTAAGTACATCGTATGCAAATTTATATTGCATAAGAATGTTAAGCAATATAATATTTGATATATGGCTATAAGAACTATTTGATTGTCTTTAAAATCTTTATATGTCATAATGTTTCATACACTTAAAAGTTGTTCAAAAAAAAAAAAAAAATCGTCAGTTATATGAAAGACGAATAAAATAAATTAACTTCGTATCATTCATCAATAAACAATTATATGGTTTTCTCATTTTTAGCTTCTGAAGTAAAAGCTTACAACTCCATTTACCGTTAACCGTTGCATACGGTGATATCGAAGGCAGAAAATTGGCACGTTGCAAATAACTCTTATGCTAACTTAAATATGCTTAATCATGTGCTTGAGCAATAATTCATTGATCTCAAAATATAGCCTGGGCATTATAGCCTACGGAAAAATATGACAAGTAATAGAATCAGGCAAATACTTCAACCTACTCCGTTTCCGATGACTGGACGTTTACCCGAAGCGCATTGAATACCGAGCGAGATTATGACGATAACGTGCAGAAAAGAGACAAGCAGCTGATACATCTCCATGTGGTCAGTAAATTCGAACGAAATCAACATCGTTGGAATGATGCCGCCACACACCTCGAGTACTCCAGTAACGAATGAAAACATTATCGGAGGATAACATCGATGCGAAAATGTGACAAAAATTTTGCATACTTTCATCTTAGATGAAAATTTTGCATTGATCATGTGATCGCCTCTTAGATCGTCTCCGGTTATTTGTGTTGTTGTGCATGATCGACTCCTATCATGTCTGCTGCTTCTATGGGTAGTGCCCTCAATGGAACGGTGTGGGGAACAAAGCGAACAGATGAGCTGAAGGACTACATAAGCAGAGATGAGAGTGTGATCTATGCTACCACATTTCTACAGAACAGCAAACAGAAAGCATAGAAACGAACCCGAGAATCACCATCAGGCTGACCACTAGGTGATACAACATTGGCAACAGCAATCATTAGAAGGAAAGGAAAGCGAAACGGTCCCTCATCAAGAAGACTGATCCATACTAATATATCCCATCGATCTTTGTCAGCGAAACTATTTAAAGCAATTGCAGCGGTGATATTATAATTCATTCATCAGAGATTATCAATAAGAATATTGATTCAACAAAAATTTTACAAAATTTTCTTTATTTGATGGAACATCTAGAAGGAAAATAAAACGTGTATTTTCCATTTTTCACATATGCGCCAATTATGATAACGAACTTATCACTACAACATTTCAAAACTTATTCTCTATCATTCATATTTGATCTAAACGCTCATTAATCGGTGTGACCTCTTTCTGCAGTGAATTTACGATGTGCAATGGGAAATTCGTTATTTGTTTGATTTGGATCGTTCAAGCGAATGCATACAAAATTTTATCGAGTAAATAGATAGAATTAGAGAGATTCTAGAAACATTTATGAAATGAAACTCTTCCGCCTAATTTCTTCAAATCGCAAAAAATTCCTTTATGATTCTTCAATTCGTTCGCCACACCTAGACTAATTCATCACTTAGCATCAGTGATTTCATCTTGTGCTCATTAATTTTGCTATCCATAATAGCTTTTTAATAGCATATTACTTGAACTAATTTCGAGTATCTCATGCATAACTATGATTTAAGTACGCAACTAGGGATAGAAAGTTTTGCAAATTTACCACCTGCCATGAAATTAATTAGCAAATATCTTAATAAAACCATGCATAGTGATTTCCCAATTGTAGTGAAAATTTAGGCTATTCAGCGATTAAAATCCTTTAAATATTTTCCATCTTTAAAAACTATTCTTTAAATTTTTATCTTAAATGGAAATAGTATGAATGAAATTAACTACTTTCATATTTCTTAATGTTATGATTGAGCAAACATATTGCAAAAATATCGATGAATTTTCGAATGGATATTTTTTTGTATACTTTGTAATAATGGTTATGATTAGGATTTGTTTTATCGCTATTACTATTTATTTACTAATAGTCGTTTACACTGAGGTGATACAAAGAGTAATATATTCTTTTTTTTTGAGCAGATTACTTTTGTTCGTTGGCTTTTATTCGTTCTCTCATTCCTTTGAGAGGTAATTATATTTTTTTTTTGTGTTTCAGGAGTTGATTTCCGACGTTTGATTATGCGGCACTGCAAGGGGTTTATAAATGATACGAAAGTTCACTCAATTTCACCACCATCCTTATCTCCTATTCCCCGCCTTCAGTACACTACAGCCACCAGTGCCAATATACGGGCTTTAATTCGCACATTTATCAGGCCAATTCCCGCAACCTCGGCCCCTTTCTCTTCTCTAACTTTCCTCACCCCCTCCCCAATCCCTCCCCCCACACCTCTTCGACCATCGCTGTATCACAACTATCACCACCATAGTGTGATTGATGGAGACCATGTTGTAATCCCCAATACGGGATCTTCCCTGTGTGACCGGAAGAACATCGGTTAGCCAATGTTCATCATTAACGATTCTATTTGAATACCACCCTAATTCAGTATAATTGAGATGATGCAAAATATTCACCATTCACGTGAAATTGAACATTATTACGAAACTTTGCGCTATGATGAAATCGTTCGCAATCGCATCGCCGAGTGACACGCACGCGTTCACATCGAATTAACCAATCAACGTCGCGATGACGTCTATTGATGCAAACGAACGCGTCACTCGCGTTGTCTCTTTTGCAGTTGGTTTCGAGATGAGCGACGCGGTCGCGGTTGGCGATACGTGGCGCGACGGCGGCGGACCGATTCGTTCAACGATGTTTTGTTGAATGTTATTAAAGTAACGGCCTTTTGTACTCATCGGATGGTCGATAGACTGCCATGTAATGCTGCAGGAATATGCACATAGTGGTATTCATTGCAGTTTTTTATTAGTATGTAGTAACTAGTATTACGGCTGGTGATGCTGTCATTTGTAGTATATTGGAAAGGATTAAATTATAGCCTTAGGCGAAGTGTAACCTCAGAGCCCTCTTCCCTTGTAAAAATGCTTTATTTCAGCCTTTCTGCTTTAATTTCTCGGTGTTAACGATTTCGTTTGCTTTCATGTTTGATTAGGGCAAGCCCTCATTTCTGGTAATATCGGCTTTAGTTTATTACACTCAAATATTTTACTGTTCGAGAAGGATTCCTACTTTTATTTGCGTCGAACGGTTGGCTAGTTGGGTTATTCTCATAGGTAGACTCATGTTCGAGCAGATATGATTTTTTCATTGTTCATTGGTTGGTTGTCTTGTGTGGTACCCTATGAGTGGATTTTCCAAGGACGTTACTGCATACGATAGTGCCTTTCCTTCAGAGTTGTTAGACCGCTGACTTACTCTTTGAGTTTATGCGTTCAAAGTTGCTGATTCAGGGCATGTCATTCTTGAAGGACCGACGATTTCAAACCTAACGGCCACTTCTTACTCCCCTACTTCCTTTTTTGTTCCTCCTTTCCTCCTCCCCCACCTTGTTTCCTCCGCTTTACTCCTGCCTTCCAGACATTAGTCATGAGTAGGTTCATCGGCGCTGCCCAGAGTTTCGCCTCTCTAGTCTGCTTAAGTTTCAACATATGTTTTGGTAATGCATATAGAGCAGTCACAATGATCAAAATTTTCAGCGTTGCAAGGGGGGGGGGGGTGGGGGGGGGGGGGGGGGGGGGGGGGGGAGGGATATTTTAGAATTGAGTACCTTTCAAAATATAGCATCGCTTTAAAGTATTTGCATCATAAGTAATAGTGTATTTGCTGTGCATCCTAATAATCTCCGTCTTTCATTCATTGTTACGATTATGACCCACCAACGTATGCATATAAATTTTATGGTGTTATATGTAGTAGGATAAACATCAATCTTTAGCAGTGAATAGAGGTGATAAAATAGAAATTTAATTTTGCGCTTAGCCGACTAATTTGTCACCAGAGAGCCATCGTTGATGTTGATCGATCGAGAGCATTATCGAATGATTGACATAAAAAGATAACCATTCTTCTTTACGTTGTTGGCTTGCTTGCTGATGACCTGTAATTGCAGATGTGTTCTCTTGACGGTGTTATTACTCAAGCTTTACATCTGGCATTAAGGATATTCACTCATCTCGAACTCATTGCTTTGCAGCATTAGTATAAATCACACTGTAATCATAGCTGAACAACAAACAATATTGATTTTATCACTGCCATATAACTAACAAAACGATAGAGATTTGGTTGTAAGTAGCAAACACCAGCAAGCGCTTGTTGCATATGAACGAGTCACTCAGCTTTTGCGAATTGTATAATACAACAAAAAATAGACATATTTAGCTTGTATTATTATTAAATCTAATCAGGTGATAACGTGATAGCAGCGAAAATACAACTTTAAGTTTGACGCCATTGTATAGACAAATCTGAATGTGATGTTTTTTAAAGCGATAAACATCGTTGATTTCCAGTTATATTTGAACTCTTCACATTCGCTATTTTTCCATATCCTTCGATACTGAACTGCTCTAGTTTGTACTGCTTAGCGCTATTCTACAGATGTAAATTTTTCTTTATTGATATTTTTTTGATCGGTAAATTTTTGTCGAATTTTTACTCGATTTTTTTTTCAATAATCGCTTGCAAATTTAAAAATGCACCTTGTTTATTTTAATGAATTTTTTCTTATCACAATACGAGTGAAATATTCTCTCATGTCAACAGTCATTCGTCGAACTTAATCTCTTCAAATGGATTATAATAACCTTTGTGGTAGGGTTGACGATTTGCTTTTGCATTTCGGCAATACGCTTGCTTACCAAGGTGATTGAGGTAATGAATGATGTCTGGAAGGTAGTCTGCTCAGTGCTGCCTTTATCATCGGTCATTGCAACCTTCCGTTGATTGCCGAACTTGATGCTAGCTATGGCGCCGGGTTAGACTCATATATTCTGCAGCAGCGAGGCATAGAGGAGCGCTCATGTGCAGATTTATCCTCGGAGGTGGTTCATGAATGGACTGGTAGCTGTTAGTACACTGTACCCACAAGTCCACAGTCGATAGGAAGGACAATAGAGCATAAGTGTTGCTGGTGTTTATGACTTTGCATAGCTTGCTGATCTGTGGCAGAGTTCTACTTGTTATTGCATTATCAGTATTAGGTAGACGCAGTCGTACTATTCGGCTTTTTAGAACATTGCAGGTGCGTTTAGTCTATCCTATCAGGTGTGCATGTACTTTCAGTGGCAAGTTAGAGTAATGGCAACACTTTTTTAAACTTAATAAGAAGCGCATAAAATTGTTTACCGGTTTTTATGGTTTTCAAAAGTTTAAAGCATTGCAGTCAATATTTTCCATGCATTTCACTGCTTCATAATGTTGAAAAGCTTCACCATTCTTATCTTCTTTCGGAATTATGTGAAGTTTTTTTTTGAATATTTTCAAGTTTTATTGTGTCTTTTTCAAGTTTTACATTTAAGATGCATAGCTGTTCCCTCTGTTCGATTGCCGTGAACGTGGTACAGGTTTGTCAAGGAATCTTCTGCAATTCGGATCATAGAATACTCTTATAGTCACAGACTTTCCATCGTTTCCTTGATATTTCACACCAGTAACCCCTTCTGTATTACTCCACCTTGCCTTCTCATCTCATTTTTTGTTCGTGACATTAGAGCGATTCTTCACCTCCTCTTCTCCCTCCCTCCCCTCCCTCCTTTTATTTGCGTGCGACGCCGTGTTTTTGTGGATCAGGATTGCTAGTCGCGACCATGTTTTCATACTGCTTTAAAATCATTTCTAATCCTATGAGGGTTCGTTTGCTGACCATACCTCATCTCCATGGATCTTGCATTTCATACGTTTTTTTTTCGATTCATTACTTGTGGTGTATCAGAGTGTCTTTGTCGTGTCTAAGTCTGCGAGTGCTTAAATGCGCTTGTATGCGTGAGTGGGAGTTTGTGTAAAATTATTTTATTTATTGCTGTTGCTGTCGATTTTTCAGTATGGTTTATTGCCGAGTAAAGGCAGAGCAGTTTCAATGAGTAAGGCTGATGCAATCTCACACTCTAGCGACTGAAAGATGACGGGGCGGGTTTTGGTGTGCACATTGATCGTGTATCGCGTTCAGCGTTTGTCATTATGATCTGATATGTCGTTGGCGAGTGGAGAGGGGGAAGGGGGGAGGGATGGTGAAGAAAATAATTGCAGGTGGGATTGTGTGCAAAGCTACTTTAAATATACGCAAGAACTTTCCCAATCTATTCTACTTTAAATATACGCAAGAACTTTCCCAATCTATTAGTTATTGCTCTAAAGCAATGCACCGTTGCACCACGGTGTTCATATGAGGGCAGCTATCCTTCGATGCATTATGGTGGGGGTATTACACCATAACAAACATTTGGTGATATGCAAGCGGTGCTAGCTACGCATTCACATGCCTTTCACATGGTGTTAGGCATCACCTCTATAATTACCGCAGTTATTACTCAGTTCATTATTGAGACGGGTTTATTAGCACAGAATGTGAACCTCTTTTCAATAATAGGTTTGTGATGCGTTCTTATTTCACCTCATATATATTCCTCCTGGAATTTGAAAGTCAGAAAAAATCATACCTTCACAACGTTTTGCTTGAATATTAGAAAAAACAACGTGAACATTTCCTAACATTATGTTATCAACCTAATAAAAAAAGGAATTGAACGTAAACAATGAACAAAGTGCTAACATCCCATTACTGCTACAATATGGGATAATTCACTTTGTAATGTCTGGAACGTAAGCACAATTATTGAGATGGGATTTTTTTCGCTCTTCTGATAGCTGTACGGTTTTGAAAGGCATTTTAATTATTCAGTTTATTGCATATTGACCTGAATTAAAGTATACAGAGACGTTTATTCTTGGTTTTTATTTAGTAGAGAGTTCAGAGATGCTTTTTGTGTATGTGTGACTTTTACTGCTGAAAATCAAACGAACCCACAGTTCGGTTGGGAGATGAACATTTTCAACTTCGTGCTCTTACTTTCCGACGGGTAGGTTCTCCTCTACTGCAGCTTTGTCTTTCTCTTGTACCTCCGGACCCCTTCCTCTCCTCTCCCTCTGTTCATTGCTCTTTGCAGATGTGCTTTTGACTAGACCTGATTGGTTGACCGTTATATCGATATATTCACCTTACCGTAGTTACCATCGAAAGGTGATCGTTGAGTTACATGGCGTTTCTCATGTTTTCCCGATGTTAGTGATGTTTTTCTAATTTCTTATCTTGTTTTTCTAATTTCTTATCTATTTTTTATTTTGTTTTCTCTTATTATCGTAATGTTGTGCGGCACCCTTCTTCAGCTGTCATCAGTTTAGTAGCACATTTATTTCTGTAAATTTGCTCTTGAAGTAACTTATCTTCGATATAGAAAGATAAAGTTGAAGTTTATCTTCCATTATCTCAGCTTGTCTATGACATCAGTGCTTTGCAGAAAGACCTCGATGAACCCGCCAAATGATCGAAATTAAGGCAACGAATATTTCCCATTAAAAAAAGTACCACATCGTTCATATCAACCTTCATTGTCAATCTTTGCTTAGACCAGAAGATGAAGTTCTTTCTACTGTAGATGATGTTCATGAACTTTGTGTTATATTCGGCCCTGAGCTTCACTCTAGATTGTAGTGTTGCATTGTTGCTGAAGTCATCAAATTGCAGCAGATGTGTTCAGCTCTCAGTCATTATCAAAAGGGTTTCGTCAACTTGTGCCGACCCATTTTGGAATACTCTACTCCTGCATGGCCGCTTCTTTTCTCATATCAGATTTTCATGGAATGCCCAGAAACGCTTCAACCATATTGCTTTCCTCAAAATTGACCGTGTTCTCTAGCAGCCGAATTGCATTAGCAGGTTATTTCTTTTGGTGCAATCTTGGAATCTGCTTGCTGCCAATATTGCTAGTGCATCGACGCCTCCAGGCTTTAAACTTCAGCTAGGTCTCGTCGATCTATGTACTGTTGCTTCTCTTACGAATCGAATGCCTATTCATGCGCATTGTAGCTTTGCAAACGTTTACCTCTTTCTTGGTGGTCATACTCACTTTGCTCTGTGTAGTTTCGGACTTCGAAGCATTGAAGTGACTAAGTAAATAAATAAGCAGTTATTGTCTTTAATGTTTTCTTAGATGCGATGAAATCTTAATATTAGTCGAGGAGCATTTGCACCTTTGCCGTTTTCACTGCTTAGCAAGCTCACGTATGCGATAAGACGGGTAGTCATTTATTTCATGTGAAAATTGCTGCTGTGATCCCGTTGGGGGATGGCGAAGTATCCATGTTCGATTTTTTCACCTATGTGATTTTTATGCTGTTACGATGATGGCATGTGTGTGAAGGGTATGAATGAGTTTCGTTTAGGAAAAGTGATTGCTTTGCTTACCGAAGGACAATGGCCTATTAAGAGGTTGAAGGCGATCGGCGCCTTCTCGAAGACGGCTTCAGCACCTCTTGATCCTCTGCGACCATTCATCTCTTCCGATCGATCATCATATCGCTTTGGTCAGTCGCATTCCTATGCATAATATTATGCGGGAAGCGAATTTCTTTCGAATTAACGGTTTTTGAGGACTAGAAAAGGAAGGAGGATCTCGAGGTTAGCGAAATTTCTAAAAGAGATTTATGGATGAAGACAGGAGTGAGGGAGAATCTTCGATGGCGTCAGAATGCTAAAGTAGCCAGAAATAGAAACGAAAATCCTCCGTATCTGAAATTCTCCAACTGTCGACTCATCCTTACATATACACGAAAAATCACTTTTTTTTTAGCTCAACCATATGATTGTGCCATAAGTTTCGGGAACAAAATTCTGTGTCTCGAGGCCTTTCAGGTATTTTCGCACGCTATGTTGGCGATTGTAGATTTGTTTTTGATCGGTAAGTTAACGATCAGAAATCGAGCTCATTATTTTCGATGAGTTTTTTACACGAGTTTTTAGTGTTTCATAGTTGGATATGAACTAAATCGTGATTACGGCGAAGTAAATTCCCTTGTAGGGAGCCACAAGGAAGGGTAATGTGCTGTTTTGTTTTTACCGAGTTGAGGTGGAGGGTGGAACATTCAAGGAAAGGTGAGACAAGGCATGCGTTAAAGAATGTGAAAATCAATGCATTCTTGTACTGATTTGGGTGCTGCAGCGCGTATTCGAGAGTCGATTGCATTGTAGACCTTTCTGTCCCATAATATATGCCAATGTTTTTCCTAAACCATTATTCCGGTGTCACATCTTCCCGGCCCCGGCTCCTTTATCATGTGTGCGAAAAGTACATAAGTGCCGTTTTGACTTCTTATGAAGACTGCAGATATTGGACCTGTGGGTAGGTATTGCTGCTGTTGTGGCCAAGCTCAGGTTTATTGACATTTAACGCACGGTGTTGCAGTTTTATGTTTCGTACTGTTCGAATCAAGATGCAAATATTGGCATTACTTCCTGTCACTGTTTTTTGTGAACACTTTTTTTTTCGTCGCATAAGGGTGCTGATGTGTCTTTCAAAAGTGAACGATTCTATTGTCATCGCGCAGCTGTAACGAGCGAGTTGTTGTAATTGATTGTAGCTGTGTGAGACGGCGAGAAGACATCGAAGGCAAGGATCTCCACCTACGCATTGATTAGATAGCTACCTTCTCCTATTTTTTCACTTTATTGAGAAAATCCCTCCTCCGCGGAAGTGCTACACTTATGAAGTGTCATCATTGAAATCCGTCGCTGTTTATTGCGTTTTCCAACATAATATTCATATGAATGGCTTCATAATAGTGCTGCAAAGACGCTATCGGAACGTTATCGTGAAAATAGTACTGAAGGTGAACTCTGTGTGGCATTTAGCCACCACCCATCTGAAGAATGAGCATTGGCGTTGTGTTTGAAGCAACGGCTTCTATCAAACTTCCGGTCATTGCCCGACGACTAATGACCCCACGTCTCTGCCATCTGGACTGTCTACAGCTATAGAGGTGACATAAGCACTATCCGTGCTATATTGTAATATATGTCAATAGATTTAAGAATTCTACGCTGATAACTCTTTTATGTGGCATAAGTTACTCTTTCCTTTCCATTCTAACAGTGGCTATTTGTAGTGTCGTATTGTTAATTTTACGATCATCTGCGACATCATTTTCATTAACCTTTGGGGGATCATATCACTGTTCGACGATTCACTTACTGAATTTGTAAACTTTTGAAACGAAAACTTTTGGTTGACCATTTATAAACAGTATTGGTGAGGTGTTGTTTATATCCGACTTTGACGAGTAACTTTCAAGTTGAAATTGCCAATCTCTGCTTTTTCTATTTAAAAAACTGCCAAACTATTCAATCATTTCTGTCATTTTAATTTCAACCTGCGAATAACTTTTATGAGTGTTTATATTAAAATTTATTTCTTTGAAAATTTTCATTGATTTTCTAAATAATTTTCTTTCTCAGCTTATTTTTCAAACATTATCGTATAATAATTGTCAAACAAAGAAAAATTTCATTGGAAAGGATTATTTTCAGATATATCACTCAAAGTTGAATATATTGCCTTTGAATGGAGTGAATTTTCTTTTCTTTTTTTTTCTCAACAATAAGAACAAATTCCCTTCTGAGGCATATATTCCACTTTTGCGTCTGCGTTCATTTTAAAGTGAACATTGCGAAATTCTGCAGCTCTTTTTTTTTGCAATTTGATGGCACGTGCTGCAACGTTATTCTTTGCCGAAAAATGTGCTTCGAGTGCATTTTTCTTCACCAAATTGTTTCACAAATATGTTCCTGTTTTATATTTGCAAATCATTACGTGCATCAGGAGAATACATATGTATATTTATATATATATATATATATATATATATATAGACAAAATTCAAGTATGCATTTTTGCAACCGATCGGTCTTTTATAATTAATAAATATTCACATTTATAAAGAGGAAATGTAGCGACGATTGCCTTATCGACAATATTGCTGCAATGTAATGTTGACTTTGGGCACAATAATTTCCCATTCCTTGCAATTTCTTCATCATGTTGTGGTCACATTTGCACTGCATTTACCATTACCACCTCCATTCATTATCGCATTTGCAAAACGAACTCTCTCAGTTTGCATAAGTTGATACTGTTCAAGAAATTTTTGCATATATGAAAGGCTAAGGTAGTCGATTCTTATTGGTGCTTCTCGATAGGATTTCCAAATCGTCACCGACTGATGGGATTTGTGGTGACATTGCATATTGTTGAGGGAGCATCCTTTCGACATGGCGATGATGATGTTGCTAAATTCTTTTAAAATGAATAAGATATAAGATGAATGAATTGTTAGGTGAAGCTGATGTTGCACATCTGAGAATTGTTCTCTTTATTGCTTCTCCTATATTTAAAACTTTATCCGTAACATTCCTATAGTGATGATTGCTCGCTTGCAATTATTCATTTTCACATCGATGGGATTTTTTGTTGCAACAGAAATATCTTTGTCCTTTTATTATTATTTCTTGCAACATTAGTATTATCCTTGTCCTTCTTTTACTATTCTTTCCTACCCAGTGAGGAAACATTTTGATAAGATCTTTTACTCGATGCTAAAAGTTCCTGTCTTCGTTTTTCTGTGTCAGAAACTTTGACCATCTTTCTAAATATCTGTAAAAAAGCTTTACACAAAAGATTTGCACTTTGCATGCCGTTGCGTTCTGCAAAGGGAAGAGAGAAAAAGTTGGCTGATACATAAGCAGGTTGATGATACCAGTGAGCCGACTCGCATAAAGTTTCGATCTATAGAAATGTTCTCTTATAAAGGGTTGGTTGACCTTTGGCACTTATTCTTTGAAATGCTGCTATTAAGGTTTAGGCGAGAATGCTTTGTTCAAAGAACACCTAAAATTGCTTTTGCTAAACTTTAAAAAACCGACAATTTTGAGAGAATACAAGCAGTTTGAATGAGATGAGCAAAGAACATTTGTGGAAAGCACTTGGGATAGGCATGTTTATAAGTTAAAGGGGAAATTGCGAAAGATGCATGCGGCATTCTTTCCTTCATTTCACCATTGAGCACGTGCTTGCGCAATTCACGGCAAAGACGCAAGCAAATAGCACGTCATAGAGCGTCCATGTTTTAGTCGAATGAACTTTGGTGTCTAGCCGCGACAGATCTATAACCAGCCAACCGGCTGGCAGCCATTGATTTACCTCACATTATAGCCCAATCCTCTGTTGTAGGCGTATTACAAACCTCTATAGTTGGTGTGCATTTTGTACTCTCGCTTGAGTTTACGAATCTGAAATTGAACTCTATATATTCTGGAATTGAAATCCGTGTAATTTTGAAACTCAACCATATACTCGTACAGGTAGTTCACTTATAATGTTGTGTAATGTGGAGAATTGTTTCTTCTCGGAGTTTCTTTTATTGTCGTATTGCATCATTCGCATCGCGTGTTGACTTCTCTTTATTGCTTCCTACAAGCACTAACGTCCGACATGTTGTTTTGTGTTTGTTAATTCTGAATGATATATTTCTTCAGGTGAACAAGCTCACGAGCGTATCATAATTTAAGAAGAGGAAGTAAAGCCTGAAGACTTTGTCACTCGTTTGGTTTTTCAGTAGTTATAATTTTTGTTATGTATATTTTTTTTGTATTGTTTAACAAGGGAGTTTTCGCTGTTTTTATTGCCACATAGAGAGTGTTTGCATCAATTTTTTTTTTTTTCAATGGAACATTCTTTGCTAGCAGGTCCTATTGAAATTACAGTGCACCAGTCTGTGCCATAGCATATCTCAAAGTTTTAGAGAAGTTTAAAGAATAGGGAGCTATCTTTTAAAGGAGAAATTTCGTTGCTGAAAAGGGATTTATTTCGTCACAGAAGGAATATCCACTCTACTTCAAGAGGGCGGTTTCATCAAATCATCCACACTCATTCGAAAAAACCCGATATCTGAACTAGATGAGGGAACTGATTGTTGTAGTCAATGTCGCCAGTCGGGTGGTTGTAAGCAGCGTCGGGCTGTTCATTTCGTCATAACAGCGTTATTTTCAAAGTGCTTCGAAGCGAGCGGTGCGCACTTATATAGCGTGGGTGTTGATGACGTTGGTCGTCGAAGCATTTTGAAATCGTTCACTAACGCAGCGCATTTGCAGCATAGTTCAACTCATTGTGTTGAGTTCGAGATGCGGGTTGTTACGATAATTCTCCAGAATCTTTGCGCTGTAATTGGTTCGGAATCCTGTTATGCTGGCATCTGTGTGTAATTATAGACCGTCCTGAGGAGATTTTATGCATCTGGAAGACGATGTGGAGTATTATTTGCAGTTGAGGTGTGATATCCAAATAACTTCTCTCAAGCAATCGTGATTTACCGCATTCTTCGCTCATACCCTTACGATTGCCAAGGTGATCGATGCTGGAAGAAAATTTTAATCAAAGGTCGACCTCATACCTTGTTGGCAGAGAGAAGATAGGGCTGTATGTATTTTTATTCTAGAGTACATTACCTGCCTGCTTTCTTTTCTTGCTCGACAGGAGGAGGAGGGGGAGGGGGGATTTCCGTCGCGTGTCTCCCATCAGTTGGTTTCGCAAATTGGTTTAATGTTTCTTATAAATGTACCTCATCAATTTAGTGCTGGAATGAATTACTGCAAACGGTTCAAGGCAGTTTTGTCTCAAAGATTAGCAACCAGTTGGATGGATGATTCACATTGCTGTTGTTGTACCGATTAGTCATCAATAACTTGAACGATATTCTCATTTTCAGGTTTAGTTTTCGTTCTTGACTTATGTTGATTCCATATCTAATTCCATCGTTTAATTCCCCTTTCTTTTCTATGAGTTATTTCATCATTGAGTGATGAAGTTAATCGACAAAAAGCTATTTAGAGGTGATACAAATTCCAGGGTTCTAATGTATTCGTGATTTTGCTACAACTAGCGAAATGGAATGTGATCAATTCTAATATACCCGGATGAAAGATTTGACGCTTTGGTTCTTTGCATCTTTTTTTTTTCAATTCCTCGTAGCTCAAAATCGGAACCGCAGTTTTATGACTGCATAATAAACAGATTTTTTTTTGTTTTCAGTTTCACGAATATTAATTGTTTTTGTGTCTGCGTGTTCAGAAATTAGCAGCCTATTAATGAACGACTGAATAAGTGAAATAAAAACGCTGATTTCAAGAAGTGAAATATGTTGGCTTTTGTTAAGGAAATCCAGCAATTCTAAACTTTATGATTGAATTGTAGAGAAATATCACATTCGTGACAAGTTTGACTATTTTATTTGATGATAGAGGTTCATAGGTTTATCTTTTTGACCTTCCAGGTATTAAATAAGACAGGTAAGCAGTTTTAACTTTTTGAAACGTTGAGGTTAGGAGTGAAAATTGAAAGAAAAGAAAGGCTCATGTAAATCTATTGAATGAAAGAGTCACTGCCTTTCTCGATCTTTAGACAGTTAAGAGAAAATACATCGAATTTTGAGATATTTGCACTTTACTTTCAATCGTATACAGTGCTCTATAAATTGCAATATTAATGAATATGTCAACGATGCGATCTTTGATCTCTATGCTGGACATTACTGTTCAGATATACTTTTCTGCGTGTGCATCGTCATCTTGTGCCTTTCTATTCCCACCTATTATTTTCCGATACCTTTCTGTTCCTACTTATTCTTTTCCTCTTCTGCTGCATCCACCTTACTGTCTTCGCTTATCGTTCCTCGGTTATGTTCGGTCCCAAATTTCCCTTCTCATCTGTTCTTTTCGTGTTCTATATCGCACACCTTTTTGTTCTTATCCCGTGCTTTCCTATTCTGTCCCGTCTTGCTATTCACTACTGCTTTATCCTGCTTTTCTTTCATTCTCTTTTTTTAATCCTTGTGATTACTTTTCCACTGAACTTCATTAAAACCTCGTTGGAAATGTGTTTAGGAATATTTGTTGTCTCATTTTGCAGTATTATTGGGCACTAATCTTTCTCTTGAATATATATTGGACGGTTGCTGTTGTCCTATAGCATGCAGTAGGATGCAGTAAAATGCAAGTGGACGAGTCGGAGTATATATATTATATTTATATTTATTATTTATATTTATATTTATATTTATGTTTACATATATACATAGGTGCATACTTAATGATTATAAACGGAGTAAGAAAATGTCCCACAGAAAAGGTTTTTGAATGTTGGATGTGATGAATGGTCAATAGTTCTTTGCACATGACCAGAATAGCTGAATTTCGCAATTGTTTGGCAGCTTTTCATAAGTGCTTTCTACGCAGCACTAGTGAAGTGTATAAATTGATGAGAAAACGTCTAGGCCATGTTGCGAAAGTCGGAAGAAAACGTTGCTGTTTTAGAGATCGGTATCTCACAATATTTCAAAGAGTTATTAATTAAAAGATATGGTGATTTTAGCCAAAGCAGTTTGAGGGTGGAAGCGGTATTATGGAGCACAATATTAAATGCTTAAGAAAGTGAATCTCTAAGGCAGAATAGTGGTAATAGCGATCAATCTTTCGAAGTTTGTTCAGCTTTCAAATTATTCGCAATTCAGTGATCAGAAATTTAAAAGAAGCTAAAACGGTTCAGAAGAGACTGACTCTTCTGCTTACTCCTTTTTTTGAGGCAGTTTGTGTGTTTAACTAGGAATTAACACCCAATTCGGAGATCCGAATTATATACGGACAAACCCCCAGTTGCTTCTCAAACCTTAGATCTCTTGGGGAATACACTTTTGGGAGGTCTGATAAATTCGATTAGCAGAAGTTTCAGTTCAATTGCCGATTTGCGGTGGGTCCATGATTTGGTATACACCCAGACGACCGAAATCGCTTTCCAATTCAAAAGCGGCTAAACGTCGTATTTAATCGAGTGACGAGCGCTATTCGTTGGCATTTCAGCTTCACATCGTTTTATGCGATATCCATATAAAGTGTGAGGGGATTGCTCGCGAATGTGTTGCGAAATTCATTCACTTCATAATTTTGTGCGGTTATTTTTGTGGCGTTTTGTCTGCTCGCACTTCCCATTCAGTCTTCTTCGCTTTATGATGATTTTTGAATTCTCATTCAGATGTATTTCACTTTACCCGTATTTCAATTATATTTCAGCTGCATTGATTATTTTAATTAATATTTATTTATTTTGTAACTATTGTTTATTTATTGTCTATTAAAATCTCATAAATTTTTTAATTTTAACTTTTTTTAACCAAATGAGTATAATATATTATGCGATATGGTAGCATGCACTCTTAATTCTATGTTATATCCTTGATTCCCGCCGGGCGATCAAAGGGACCTTCCTCTACTTATTTGTGTTTCTCTGCATTAATGCGTCATCAATCGCTTCAAAAAGGGTTTAGTCTTGTCTAGAACTCGGTTGTGCTTAGAACCGAGATCGGGTTTGAAGTTTAAGGCACAATTTTTGAAAATAAATTAATTCCGCATGTAGAGACCAATCTGAATTTTTCCTCCATTTCCACTATAATTTAATCGTCGATGTAAAAACATTCACAGACTTTAGTGCGATCCATCGCAGAGCCTCTTGCTACGTAATGTGGTGTTGTCCTTCTTCGCCATGTTCTCACTTTTCGTGCCCTGTTTTTATTTATGTATTTATTTATTTATGTATTTATTTAATTTGTTGTTATCATTATTACTACTATTTTTTGCTTTTATTGGCATCATATCACTGTGTTGGCTTTCACGCCTCAAATAAGAGCAATTGGTTGTGTGTGTTCGGCTTCATCGATAAAATGAACCGCTATATGATTGCACAATATAGCCCAACCGTGATGTTTGTTGGCCACTATTTCATCTCCTTTCCCTTTAAATAGGGAACAGTCCGACGTTTGTGCGCTAATTTCTTTCACTGACGGCGGCCGAGGCAACCTACAGGAAACTCAGAGTCTTTTCTCAGTTTCTTTGACCTCCATGAAGGGAGATTCCCGCTCCGTTTGTTCCACTAAGAGAACATTGCTGTGCACACGGCTTTCATTTTGTCTTTTTCCACAAGGAATTGCTTATTGGCCCCTAACGTCACTTCATAATATCTCTGTAAAAAAAAACGGAAGGATAAACGTCGTATATTTCATTGAAATTTGTTTGCGATTGATTCCCAGAATATATTTTCAGATTGGTACTTAAATATGTTTCAGTGTTTTGATCGGATGTCAGTAAGCAACATCGAATGCACGTCATCGATTGCTTGCGAAGATGTTGATCGCCCTTCGGCGGATGAACTCTCGTCCAGTGCGCCGTCGCTTAGTCGGAAACGACTTGCAGCACGGCGCCTTCCACCAATCACTCTTGTCACCCATCCTACACTCTTGCCCACTGAAACCGATTCGACGGTTGCATCTTTAACTCCGTTCTCATCTCATGAATCCCTTACAGGTTCTTCTTTTTGCATATTTTCAACACATCACACTCCTATGAAATGCTTGCATGATTCCTTCGGAATAAATAAAATGTTTGCGTGAGAAGATATATCGGATTTGAGTAGCGGGTTTCATCATTGTTTTTACCGTAGCTGTCGCTGTTTTATTGCTTTAAGTCATTTCTTTTAATTTATTACTTAACGATGCAATCAAACTTCCAAGGGACCTGAGTCGTTAACGTCAGCAGAATTTACCATGTCCAGAGCAGAGGGGAAGGGGAATAGTGACGAGTGGCACGACAGTGCTTTATGCTTTTTCTTCAAATTCTCCTTCTATCATTTATTTGAACTCGAGTAGATCACGGTAGCCTCTTTCGCTTTGGTTTGTCGTTGTTGACATAATTGCAATTATTGTGCGATAAAAGTCATAAAAATATGTGAAACTGCAACGGCACCGTTATGCTTTATCAAACTTATTAAAGAGTTGCCACCGTTTTTTTTTTTTTTAATTTGCACGATGCAGTGCGATGTCGATGGTGCGAAACCGTCAAATCAGCGGATGCACCATTTATTCTTAACAAAAAATTGTTTTTTTTTAAATTTAAGAATTGTAGTAAAAGGGTGCCAACTGTAGAGTGAGGGAGGTAACTGTTTTATATTTTTGCACATATTTAATCACTCAGATTTTGTGTCATAATAGAGCACTTTATAGATAGGTGCAATTTTTGACATTAACTGATAGATCGTTTTTGCATAGTAATACAGATGCAAATTTGCTTCCATTAAATAAGGTTAGCTTGCAGATGATGCAGACATCAAAAGACAACGGTTGGATGTACCTGTGAGCCAACCCAGTGGCGCCTGTGTTTTTCCGGAAGTGCTCGATGGTCAGTCGGGGAGTCCATGCGGTTCTTCGGAAAGAGATGATGCTCAGAGGGTAAGCTGAGATTGTATCTGCAGGAGTTTTTTGAGAATTTTTCATTAGTTTTATGCTCCATAAGCTATTATTTATTTCCTCTGTCTGTTCCAAAAGTTTAATACTTGGTCAGCTTAAAATATGTTATTAACTGTCATCTTGCAGGTTTGTGCAAACTGGTCGAATATAAATAATACAATTGTTGGTGGGTACCAGTTGGTTGGTGTGGGCAAGGAGTTCACCGCATTTCATAAGGAAACTAAAGTTGTGAAAACATGTCAGGTTTGTTTTGCCTATGTATAACATTTTTTGCCTCTCATATTGTTTAATGTGTTGTTAAGGTAATCCAGCTAAGTGATTATATACTGGAATTGCATCGCATTGCGCTTTATAAGATTGTATAGGGTTTCCTTGTTTTTATATGATTTCCATGTGAAGCTGCGATCGAATATCTTTATTGGGTGGATGCATATGTGATACTTGCTTTGATCGAAATTCAGGTTGTTGGCGTCGAATTGAGGAGGAATGAGGGGGGTGGATGTTGATGGGACCGATTGTTAACCCTTGCATGAAATAGCGGTTTGTAGCATCGGATGTGACTATTTTCTCCACTCACATCGAGCTGGGAGACATTTGCTGTTCACATTTGAGAATAAACGTATTACGGTGGTAATTTCTTCCTTTCCTTACTTCTTGCTAAAGTTTTTTGTGAACATTCCATTAAATGCATTCGACGTAATATGCGAATTGCAGCTGATTGACAATGAACAATATCAAAAGATACTGAAGATGAGAGAGCGGCTGAATGAGGCAGATAAGTACTGGAAATACGACGATTTAGATGAAATGAGGTGAGTTGGCCACCCTTTATATTATTCAATATTCTTCATTTCATAGGTTTAGCGAATCGGTGTTGTGCCCGTATTGCTTTGTTGTTG
Organism: Baylisascaris schroederi; assembly: GCA_006503575.1. Classification (NCBI taxonomy): domain Eukaryota; kingdom Metazoa; phylum Nematoda; class Chromadorea; order Rhabditida; family Ascarididae; genus Baylisascaris; species Baylisascaris schroederi. The sequence continues at coordinate 556,638 of QEWY01001369.1, read as the reverse complement.
CGCTATTGCTTTTAATAAGTATTCATCGCCACAGGTGGAGAATCATAACGGTTCTTGCTCACATCACGTAAAAGATAAGGTTCTCCCTTTCAATTTCCTCCTTTTCTCTCTCAACCCCCTCACTTCTGCAACGAGCACCGAATTTAATGTTTGAATGGAAAGGGTTCGCGAAAACGATTTTTTTTAAGCGGTGGATTGCATCGCGATGCTTCCTGCTTGCTTATTGATATTTAGTTAAGCGTTTGTTAAATCTTGTCCGTACTCAAGAATTGGTGATATTTGTGAGAGGCTGGGGCGAGGGGAAGGGAAGGAATGGGTCTGTCTACCTCGATTCACTAATGGACGGCATCCGGTCAGTCTTCGGGAATGTTGTGGAGGAACGAACGAGGTCGTAGGCACTATCGACGGCATGGTCATCTTGCCATTTTCCTGTTTACTTCATTTGAATTTAAATGTGTTAGTCTATGTTTAGTTCTCAGGTAGATATCCAGTTTTATTTTCTAATTAAGTTTCACGAAGCCATTTAACTATTCCCTATTGGTTATTAAAGCAATTTATTTCAAGGGAATTTGTACTGCCATCGGAAACGGAGGTCTGTGAGGATGAGTACGGTCGTCGTTTCATGTTCTCCCCATGGCAGTATGGTACTCTGCAGCGTAAGATGCAAGCTGCCTTATGCATGTTACCCGAACTGGAAGTGCAGCCGTTATTCAAACAAATCGTGAGGGGAATCACTTTTTGCCATACGATCGGCGTCGTTGTTCGAGACCTCAAATTGCGCAAATTTATTTTCACTGATAAGGACTTGTAAGCTTTTTTGTTTTAAAGTTTTGAAGTGTTTTCTTTAAAGCATTTAAAGGTTTCTACTTGTTTATAAAATAAGAGGCATAAAGCTGGAGTTCTTTTCTATGCGATTTTCCATCTTCACTTTACTTACTTTTGGGTGCAGAAGCTCAGATATAACTTGTATTCTTTGAAACTACCGGATTAGTTGTAAAGTTTGATAGTAAGTTGAGTTTTTTTAATGATTAGAGCGTTTTGATAAATGCGATCCTTGCTGAAGCTTCAGGTTTTCTTGGAGATCCCCGATGTGATTTAATTTCAGGAGATTTAATTTGGAGGTAGCGAATTTTCGCTAAAAATGTCTTTCAACTGGTACTGAAAGTGGGTTACAAGGGCGATCCTGAAAATGAATGAATTTTCCACCGAGAGTGTTGATGGATGGGTTATATGTGTATATAAATGATGTAATTTAATTTCAGGACACAGTTGAGGCTTCATGATGTGTTCGATCTCTTTATATGCGAGGAGCTGAACAATGACGGCGTTCGTGATCGGCATAGCTGTCCGGCATATGTTGCGCCCGAGATCCTCGTTAAGGGACCCGCCGAATATGCGGGACGTCCGGCAGACGTATGGGCTCTTGGTGTTCTCCTCTACGTGCTTCTGTTTAGACGGTAAAACGTTGCATATTTATTGTGAACATGGGGACTGATGTGAATTATGTTTGCCGCATTAGGTTGGGTATCCGTTTTATAGTGTCGAACTGCTAAAATATATAGCTTTTATCGCCGATCCAGGCTTTGCTTTGCATATGCGAAAAAGTATATGTGTCAATTTGTTCGATATTTAGATTCAAATCAACGATGAAGCACTCAGTGCAATTTTCTAATTTTCGTGCTGAATTTTTAGCTATTATTTTTGTTTTATTTTCAAAGCATTTTCACTGCTCTTATTCATTTTTAGTTATCCTTTCAATGACGTCACACCACAGCGGTTATTTTCGCGGATTCTGAAGGCACGTTTTTGCATTCCTGTCGATGCGAACGTTTCATATGCAGGTATGTCTCGAAAAGTGTTGGCCATTTTGATCGTTGCAATCAATTTTAATACATTTCTTTGGGCATTATTAATTGAAGTGATCTCGCACGTGCATGCAGTCATTGAATTTGCTTTTGTTTGTACTAGTTGGAGGATTAGATTTTTTTTTGCCTCTTGCGATGTCAACGTCTTTCTGCTTAAGTTCGCCGTGATTTGCCTCGAGCATGATTTTCTGAATCGATTTGATAGTAGCAAGTCGGCGACTTGTTTGAATAAGAAATCTGGCATGGTAACATGGAATAGATTATTCTGTATGTTGTAGCATTGGCGATGCTTCCGTTTATTTTAAAATGCCTATATGATTGCTGTAATTTTATTCAATAATTTCTGTTCATCGATTTTGATATTTCGCTCACCGACATTAGTGTAAGAGTGGGCAGTAGAAGGGAAGCCATTGAATACGAATAAGGCGGGCGCTCCGCCCGTAAAAAATTTTACTGCTGAGGGGGGAATCTGCGTAAAGATTTGATCGGCGATCTCAGTTTCATCCCACTGTTTTTCCCTATGCCTTTTCGCAAAGATTACCACCGAACTTAGCAAGTTGTCAAATAAGACTTGCAGAATACGAGGCTTCTTTACGTGACTGATTTACACTCTTTCAAAAAATTCGCTGAAAATTTTTCGTTATTTTGGTATGATGTGTGACAGGTTGGGTATTTTCTCTAAAGTAAATTCCCATCTAAGTGTCTTGCTAAGTCGGATGGGTTTTTCAGCACGAGCGCTCATCTATGGGATGTTGCGGAAAGAGCCGAGTGAAAGACCAACTGCTAAGCAGTTGCTTCACATGCCATGGATATCGACAACTTTTGAGGCGCTTTCCAAACAGATCAGATTTTGGATGGGTCCAGTTCATTTTCTCAGAATCGGTTGGTTTTTGCGATGTGTTTAAGTTATCCGATTTGTTCAGCATATGGTGGAAGGGAAGAGAGGCGGCATATTTTCATTTCGCTGTTTTTGCGTAACTTTCAAACGTTGCATCTAAATAGTTTGTCGTTTTTGTTTTGAGGTTCTTTTGCCGTTCCCCGTAAAGAATTCCTCAGATGCTATCACCGATTGTTGATAAAGTTTACGTGTAGTGTTTTTATTGTTGTTTGTAGGCGCCATACTGCAAACACCGATGGTAGCTGAATTGCCACTCAGTTTGACGTCTCGTCTACAACTCACTTCCGAATCCCTCACAACACTGTCGTCATCCGCAGGCGTAGCTGTACCGTCGACTCGACGACTCTACAATGTATTATTTGTTCAGTTCTTTTAATGATTTCGTGGACATCGATCCGTTTTCATCTGTTCCTGTGTTTTGTCCAAGGGCTGTGTCGGAACATGTCTAAAAAGGTCGATATTCGAGACTGGAACACCTTGCTTTGCTGGAATAGGTGACTCGCTGATGCAGTAGGAGTTGTTGTAATCAGTGATTTAGGTGGGGCAGGGGGAAGGCGGTCACGTTATCGAGGAGATTAGTTCGCATATGGAAATGGCTTAACGCGCTATTTTATGGTTCAGAGAGTGCACTTATTCTTGAAGGTTGAATAAAATGTTGTGTTTCAGCGAGAGGATGCAGACGATCATGTGGTGCCGGACGTTGCAGCAAGTGCCGCATGCGATCAAGGGCACAGTCCTGAGGCCGTAAGAGATATGTTGGGTACGGTCTCAGGTGAGCACTCGGAAAGGTATATTCGAGATGCGTGGCGGGCGTTGGCTTCTGGTAGTTTGCTCTCGAGTGAATTGTTGTCCCATACATTCGCTCGTTTGTAGGTACCGTGTCTTTCCTCTCTTTTATCTTGTCACTTAGGCGCATCTGCGCTCTAGTGGAAGGCAGGCTCAACATTCTTCTACGAATATCCTGTTGGGATTGTGACGGCGAGCATATAACCGCAAATTATAATGCTTAGACAGCAATTAATATATGCTATTATTTTAAGCTGAGAAGCAGTGAATCTTATCAGCACTAGGGCATGGGATTCATTATGAAAACTGAAATATTGGCTTTGTTAGAGGGAGTGAAACAATCTACCTCTTTCCAACTATTCCAGTATTCGAGCCTGCACTGTGTAGATGGGTAGGTAAAAGGGTTATCAAAGCCAGTTTTGTGTTGGATTTGGTTCTATGTTGCTACAGCAAATTGGACTGCATACTTCGGAAAAACCGACACCTTATTTTCATATAGATGCTTTATTCGTTTTTGTAGCTCAGCAGTGATAGCTCTATCCTAAAGGGGATTCAATTAAATTGTCGCATCGTTGCAGAGCGCTGCTTTGAACTGAATTAAATCACCGTATTTCTGTGACATGTTCTCATTTAAGTGGCGAAAGTTCGTATCCTGTAGATGTTACTTTCAACACATTTGCATCGTATTGTTGTTGTTGTTTTATTTTGTCGTATTCTATTTTCAATAATGCATTGTTTTTATGAGTTGGGCTAGTATTTGCTCGTATATTGTAATCGTTTGTTATTAGCGCTTCGTTTAATGCTTTAAAGTAAGGAGTTTCAACCCTTTTCGGCTTATCAAATGGCATGTGAGTTGTTTGAAGTTTACTAATATCGTTAGTTTTAATTACTTTCTTCCCATCCTCGCTTTTATCCTCTCTTTGGTATCGTTAATGTTTAATGTGATTTCGGGGAGCAAGTAATCTCGTCTTTGATTAGCCTTTGCTTTGTCCTGCTGTTATACTTCTTGTCCCACTCCATTCCCCTCCTCCCACATCCTCGACTCGTCCAATTTTTTTCCTCTATCTGTTGAAATTTGGAAACTTTCATACCACCGAATGAAATCTACGTCCTAATGCTTCAAAAAAAACTAGCGGGATGGCTGATTGAGTGTTTATTATTAAAATATTTGTATTGGTTCATATGCATTAAGGGAATCTCTATTGATGGCTGCATTTGTACTCCTCAATTTCAATTGTTTCGCATGTTAGCAGCGAGCCATCAGTACAGATTCTTTGCCGAGCCTTTCTCTTTGATTGTTCCTCAATCGTATTTAACGTTACTATTTTATTATTCGCTTTTTGACATATGCCATCTTATATAGGTGGTTTCTATTTTGGGATGATTATCAGTTTTGTTTTATTTATGTACTTACTGTGAATTGCTTATTTCTATTGTTGAGGGGTGTACCACTTGGTTAGCGTACATGAATTCTTGAATTGTTGAGATCGTTTAATGATTACGAGAAGAAAATTGAGGAGCAGGGAGTATATACAAAGGAGCGACTTTGTCATATTTAATTTCGGGGTCACTAAAGCTGGCCTGGTTTAAGTACACTGAGAGGGGGAGGGATTGGCAAATTTGCACTATCAGTGACGACAATGTTCCCTATGTTTCGATGAGTAGCATTGTTAGTGAAGGGAATAATATTTTCGATGTTCAAATAAGGAACGGCGAGAAAGGAGGTATCTATATATGTGTGTGGTGTGCATTTTATATTGGTGATATATAAGACGGCAGCGGATAATGATGTTTGATCAGTGTCGCTGCTGTGTACAAATAAAACATTTCATGATACAGTTCAGTGTATTCCACCTGCATAATCTAATGCCCGTTTTTATACGCTATTTTTTTTCATTCACGTGATTTTCAGCGGAATTTAGAGTGCTTCGAAAGTTTATATAAATGCACTTTATAGGGTGGCAGTTGTACTCCCGTATTTTTTTAGAATTGGTGTTAGTTTAACGGTGTCTAATGCATTTACGGTGGCTAAATTGAGAGGTTCCTGGTCGCCATCGAAACCTGTGCATGGATTGATCGGTGAATGCAGGTGCATACGCCAAATATAATCCTAGCCACACCCGACGTTGCGATTGCTTCGAGCGATTCTGATAGCAGATGTGATTTCAGTACGTTAAGAAGCTATAAATAAGCTAGAATAACCAAGTGCGACCACACATAGATAATTGCTTTTTTGTTGGATTTGATGTTGCACAATCGCGCACAAAGTTCATTCGGCATCCATAGTTGATGTGACACTATTTCCACATCATGTTGTAGCGTGACTTTATCCCTGTTGTGAGTGGGTTCAATTCAACTCAAACCAACATCTCTCAGCCCCAAAAGGTCTGTCATAAAGTGTTTCAAGAAATGAACTCCTTCCTACATGCCAGTAGGTGAGGGATTTGATGATATACTCCCCAAGTTGAGCGGCAGGTTAATAGTATGGGATATTATAAGCTTAACTGATTGTCTAGTAGAAATTGTTGGAAAAAAAAACACCTCATTTCAGCCCAGAAAGTCAGCTTTTCTTTAAATCAGCTTTTAATCTCAACGAATTTCAGCGAGATTCACATTGTAAACGTGATTTCTTCATTTATATTTTAAAAAAAATTCAGTTCTTATCTCTTCTTTGAAGAACTACTCAATAATCACATATAAATTAATGCAAACAATAACAAAAAAAATATCGTAATTATCAATCATATATTCAAAATAAAAAGATTAAAAAAAGAGCAATTTCGGAAAGCCAAAAAAAAGACAATAAATACAAATAAGAAAACTCGAAGAACGTTAAGTACGACTATCACAAGCGTGCACGTCCTCCGTTCTTTTTTCTTTTTTATCCATTAAAAATTCGAATAGGCATAAAGTACAGAAATCAAAACGTTTGCACAAGTATGAATTATACTTCAGGTAAGGCTGCAAAATAGCCATGTTACAGCCGTAAGAGATAGATTAGTCTTGAACATCTATCAAGCCAGAAATCACCCTACACCTAAATCCTAATTATCTTAACTATGTAGCGGAAGACATAAACGAATTCCATCGAAATAAAAAATATTCGAGTGGAGTGGATTTGTTGGCTTAGGTAAAAAGGCAGCTCTCGAAGATATCACATAGCAGCCGATGATCACAAAACAACACAACAACATCTCAAGAGGTAAATCGTATTCAGTTGTATTTATTCATCTCGACTTTGTGCTGAATTGCTCGTGATGAATGATATATCAATGAGTCAATTAGACTTGCCACTGTGAATACACCTCCAATTATGGCACATAAGGATACCAAAAATGTTGACAGCGGTCTGTAATCAAATCTTCGTTGACGACGACACATCTTTTTTACAACATTTTCCTGCCTTTTAGCAGCAGAGGTTTAGGATCATTTGCTGTCTCCCCCTCCCCCTCCCCTTCCCCTCCCAACCGGGGATCAGCAGCTCTCAAGTAGGTCCAAAACATTACTGGTAAGAATTAAAACTTTGGAGACCCTTAAACTCGACCAATTGTATCCCCAAAAAGAACACTTCCAGATCCCTTGCACTGCATACTATATTTTTTGTGTATCTTCTACTTCCCATTCTGCTAAAAGAGTGCAGATCAATCTTTCCATTTTACTAAAAGAGTGCAGGTTAATATGATCAGGCAGCTTTGACTGAATCCCAGTTTACTGAGCTTATTTAAATAGCTATACTTCTCTTTCTATCTAAAAGATCACATCAAAATTCAAAATATTTCGAACAACAAAGAGTTCGTACAACTCCTCTTTCACTCATAATAAAACAAAGAAACTCACTGTCGCCGTTCTTCGTATTTGACCATCAATGGAGAAAACTCATATTGCACAAAGAAACCGGGCAATCCAGATGCACCCATTCCAATATCTTTCTGATGTGTTGTTACCGAAAATTGATGACTGAAGATATTGTTCGACGAATCCAAAAATTCATACATTGTTGGGACAACTTTCATATAATATTGGAACATTATTCCACCTAAAAATATCAAATCTTCAACGAAGACCGTCATATTTTCATATTCTTTAAATAAGTTAATAGATTAGTTTCTCTTCTTTTATTGTCTTTTCAGCTATATAGCATTGATTCTGTATAGATGACCATCCACCTTTTGTCTATGCAACGTGTAGAGCTCTATCTATTCTCACCAATTTATACACTGTATATTCTCAGCTGCTGCATAAATCAATTCTTTTTGACAAACTCTTCGATAGACGAAAATTTTTTTTTTTTTGAAGTGAATCGTTTTTGAATTAATTGAAAACGTGAATATTTATATAATACGATCACATATATAACATTGACGTTAACATCTTTCTATTTTCCCTCTCTCTTATGAAATTCCCAACGAATTTAATTGACAAAGAACTCATAAATCATTTGTAATTAAAATAACACAAACGAGCGCAATTGTATCGCATGAGTAAATTCTTATATTCCATTCTGCAAAACTTTCCCAATGAATAATTCGCAACGTTAACATCTCACCTTACATCTGCATATCTACCCATTTTATAATATATTATAGTGATCATACAACAATGGGGGACGAACAAAGGGAATACCCATCGAGACTGAAAGCATACGGATCGTTGAAACGATACGCCATAAGCAAACACGAGGAAGGTAGTTGCGCTGAATATTTCAAACAGGTCATGGTGAAATCGTTTAAAACGGGTCTCTGCGTTGGTGTGCCATTCGGTGCTTATGTCGCCTACAGGTTCGTTTCCTATTTATAGAAGAGACTGCAGACAAACGAGGTTTTATGTTTTCATTTTTCGATCAACTTAAAAAATGTGGTACGTTAGAATTGGAAGAGTCTTAAGGCCATCTGAAATGGTAAGGAGGTGGGACACGACGAAGAAGAGGAGAAGACAAAAGTCCAGGTTTACTGATGCGTAATATGCGCACTTAATACGAATGCTGCTTTCTCCGTTCTTCAATACATATCCTGCAGATGACGTTTTCTGTTTAGAGACAATTCATTAATGTAAGAATTGTGTGGAATCACTACTAAGTTAGCTAACTCGAAGAATAGCTAGACCCTGAATTCATTCGCCAGCCATTTTAACTCAAGAACCTCATCCCCCCCCCCACATTTTCATTCACCGAACATTTCTTATCTTTATCACTGATTGGTAATTATGATGCAATCGCACTCGTTTGTAGAACATTTCGAAATATGTTTGCTAAAGAAAGAAGTAACTTGCTAGCCGGTGGGCTTGTATTCGACAAAAACTCAAACGGAATTTGAAATATCCATTGAAGGTATTTTCTTGTTCAGATATCACGAAAGCTACAGAATAAAGCCATTCCTTGCAACCACTTCAATGGCTTGCTTCACCACAACGATTGCATTCTGCTCTCTTGGTCTTATTGCCGCCACATACAACTGCCTTCGTGTGAAAATGTAACTTCCGACTATTTATTTGAATGTAGTATATTGCTTGTCATATATTGTTTATAGGTGTTATAATAAAACGACGTTCATTTTCCACTCTCAAATAGCAATCATAAGTGCAAGCATATCTACTCAAACAAAAAGATAAACATTGCCTGGATGAACCTTTAATCGATCTCCCTCTTTCCGACCAGTCATCACATTTTAAAACTGATAACAAACTTATCAAAGTGACCACAAAATAAGTTGAGAACCGTTTAGGGAGCTTTTTTTTTTTCGGCACAGAGAGATGCACCACTCCTCCGTACTGATTGTTACAATACCCGCATGCTATGGTCATTTTCCGCTATTGAAGTCTACGCAGAAATAAGGAGCCTAACCAACCAATGCTAAAGCAATAATGATTTTATAAATAAAAATAAAAAACGAACTCGAATCTTTATTCGTGCCAAATGATTTCCCATCCAGCGGGTAGTTTTTTCCCGGAAATGGAGTTCCAAAGGAAAGGTGATTTATAATGTGTGCGGTGTCGAATTTTGCTGGTGCAATCGAATGCAAGTCGTGAACTGAAACCATAAACAACTAACTCATTAACAATACGACCGTAAAACATTACCAACGGGAAAAAGTTATAGATGGACGTAAATAGAAACATTAAAATATGCCAACATCTTCACATCTCCGGCTCCCAAAGAAGAAAGATGGAACTTGAAAAACTAAAACTGAAAGGCGCACCTTCCCCTTATCCAGGAACTTTCAAATTAGGCTTAGCGATACTAAGAAACGAGATTGGAGTGTCTGAAGCATAGTCGTAGGGGGATGCTAAGGATTCCCTTTCATTTTCCTCTAGCATTTCTATATGTGAAATAATGCAGTTCCACTGCGACATACCCCACCTTCCATCACTATTCTCTGAACTCTCAATTGTGGAAATTTTCATTATGGCTCATCAATTTCAATTTGGTTCCTTCAATTTTCTCCGTTTATTAGGCTTTATGCTTCTTATAGGATATACTTGACAGGTTTCTTCATTCAAGAAGGCGAAATGTCAACGCCTGAGATCGATGCAGGAAACCAGTGCATCACGAAAAAAGAGAAAGAATAACAGAGGGCATGCCATCAAAAACATCACATTCGAGGGAACAAATGTCATCCACCAAACCTTATGTGACTCTTTCATCCAACTATTATAGTAGACTTATGAAAGTATACTTCAATTACAAACTGTAGAAAAACCAAATCAATAGAAGAGCTTACAGTGAGACCTAAGCGATCGAAGTGGATCTCCAGGTGCAATGTGGAAATTGCCAGCCACCTTAAAAACACACAATCAAACCACTTTAACAGTACACCTAACAAGTTTAACGGTGAACGAAATATTATTTAAAAAACGGCTAAATAGTACGATATATTTGCAAAAAAAACTTGATCAGGTCACAAAAACCAATACAAAATGAAAATCGTCTTTTATCTTGTATTGGATTTTATATGTCATTTTATCATGTATTTTTTATTATTTTGCATATATCACCAAAAAGAAAACGTTTACGTTTTCAGACTTATTATTATCATTAACTATTAACACAGTTCCATAATGCTCTCCCCCGTGACTGCAAGTATAGGGATTAGGAGAACTGAAATGCAAAACAGCTGCTTTATGTCATTCAGTAAGGAGCTTTTAGTAAAAGCAGTTCGTCGAGGAAGATTTTAATGGGGAAGTTCATAATCTCTGCGATTCTGATTTTCTTCAACATTCAAAAAAAATCAACCTTAGCAACTTGAACTTTGCCATAAACGCGGCATCCCTCTCCTTTGAAGTCGTTTATCGTCCTAACCCATGCATCCGACTTACATTGCTCCACACTTTCAATGTCAATCATTTGCCATCCTCGCGCACTGTATGCCTCTTTTACATCGTCGCATGTATTGCAGCATCTAAAATTCAGTTTCAATCTTTTCGAATTTTAGCACCAACAAAATTCCGTAGAAAAACCCCATACGTGGTTGTCGCTGCTTCGACACCGAGATTTAAGCTGAGTTGAGAGTGAGTGGTGGAGGTAGGTGGGGTTGGTGGTGAGGATAAGTAATCCACAATGTCGTGCAATTTTCATTTCATAATCGTCCCTTTCAATGAGTAATTAATTTCAAAAATGCAAAACAATCAGCGAATATTACCGACTGACTGCGAATTACTAGTGAATGTAAATTTGGGAAGCAAAAAAAAAAAAGATAAAAGAACCCTCCAAATAAAACAGAAAAACTTCGATATTTGAAATAAACATAAAAAGCAATTAAGAGCGTGCCAGAAAACAATACTAAAAAAAAAAACAAAAAGCAATTTTTTGAATATAGGGGATAATGCTGGTCCGATGGAGTAGTAATATCCAATCATGCATAATATTGCATCCGTCTATTTTCATTCATCTCCGTTCGCACCAATCATCTCATTCACATCTTCAAAAAGACAATTCTTCAACAAAACTCCGACTTCGAAACTATTATGAACGCTTGACATAAGTGGGACCTGACGGCAAATCTGACGATCAACGGCCTAAATTTGTGCCGTATAAAAATCGGATCAAACAACTGTATAAAAATTGGATAAACCTATCAGAAGCACCATAGCAACTGCCGCATTTCGGTTCGGTGATCAATTGCGAGGCAGACGTTGACGTGTTCACATTCACACCTAAAAATTTCTCTTGTTGAAATCCATAGTTGAAATTTGTTCATTTGCTGTGCACCTAAATGTTCTTCATTACAAACCACTGTTATGTGCTTTCAATGGCAAAAGTGAAGTAAAATTTTTCGTTTTCTTGTGACTAAATGCAGTCACATTGTGCTTCCTGTCAATTAGCAATAATCCACGTCCAGAACGCAATGCGAAAATTTGCCTTTGTTATGTTGGTAGCACTATCGTTCGTTTTGTGCACATAACGTTAGTATACTGATTATGCTAACGTCTTCGATGTGGTCTATCACGAGAAGCTACAACACAAACTGGAATAGATGACGCCAGCGCCTTTCCTTGTAGTGGCTCGGAGTGGGCCTTATACGGACGAAGTGTTCAACCTAGAACTGCAGATAATTACTCCGCTCCACACCCAATGCTTAGTGGTATTCCACAAGAAAATCCTGAGTCCTGTTTCCTTCCTCATATCCATTGACGATGTTTCCGACAGCATCCTGAGCTATACCAAGCTCATTGCTAACGGTCTCAAAATCTATTCCCCATTTTATGATCCTGCCTATAATACCCACATCCTTTAAAAAGACTTTCATGCATTTCAAATAGTCAAAACTATGGCAGTCAAATATTTCCCATCAAAAATGTCACGCAGCTCGCATCAACGTTCGCAAAGAATATTTTCTCCTTCTAGAAGTTGGGATCCTTCCTGTAGGCGGTGTTCGTGACCTTCGTACTATAATCGGTCCTAAACTTCACTGATGGTTGCGCTGTTCCACGGTTGCCGAAAATTGCAAACTGTATTCTCCGCACTTTACATCACAAAGTTTCTGGACAATATTAAGCATTACTGAAATGTCTTCATAAGCTACTGCCGACACACTCTGATATACTGTTTCCCGTATAGTTGTCCTGGTTGGTTTCTGACGTCGAATTGCTGTATGATGCTCAGAAACGCTTCATCCGTATTGCCTTTTCGTAAGTTCCACCGTGATCCTCAGCAGCCGAATCACGTCATCAGGTTAAAAATCTTTGACCTGAGATTACTTGAATGTCGCGGCGCAAATTCGATTCGATTCTTTGCCATAAAATTGTGTTCCGTTTTGCTAACACTCCGTTTTTTTTAAATGTTTTAGTTTTATCCTCGCCGTAGTCGACGTAACCAGTAATATTAGTTCGCCAAAAATGTCGAACCATAAGTAATATTCGCCACGGTTGTACAAGTTGTACGCGTCTGGAATCTCCTTCCCGCTGACATCGTTAATGCACCCCATTCATCAACTTTTAAGCGCAGCTGAGGCGTCCCGGTTTACACACTACTGCTACTCTTATCTATCAAATATTTACTTGTGTAAATTATAGCTTGCAGAACGTTTTACTCCTCAGTGTTCATACTCACATATTTTTACATGTTTTCCCACTTCGAGACGTTAAAATGAATGAATAAATAAATAAATCGAAATGTTGAACAAAACGAATCCCAAAATGCTCGAAACAAGGAAAAGGGCATTAACGAATGCACCTAATCTGACAGCTGCTTGTCCAGTTATATTGTTGCCTTGTTGATCCAAACGTTGCTTATAGACATCATCCTGAACATCGTCTTGATTGTCTCCACTCACATCCATCACATCAACTGTCACCACTGAAAAATATTCGCTCTGAAATAGCTTTTTAAACTGTTAGATTTCAAATGCTATATCCTCCCTCTCTCTTATCATTTTGGCCTCAAAAGGAAGAAAAAAAGAAAGGATGATCTTTAATCATAGAAGAGCAAAGAGAACTGAAATAAAGTAGTGGAGTAAAAGAACAACATAAATGCGTATAACTCGAAAAATCCCGTCTGAGAATGCATCATAAAACAGCACTTTAAAATACAATACAATATATTTTTTGTATCAATTTTCTAAAATTTGGCAATCTCTTGATGATTTATCAGTGAACCATTCTTACAATGGGGCGAGGCTGACATATTTTAGACGATACATAAATATACTCAAATTCCCAGCCTCTACAACATTTTTCGGAAGATAATTCCAAACCTTCACCACTTTATATTGGAAGCTGTGAAGAACGTTGTTCAGTGAGCATGCTTTCCATTGCCAACTGAAGACTAAGACCGCGGTGATAGCGACGGGAAGGGAAGTGAAAGAAAAGAATATATGAGAAAATCCACTGATAATTTTATAGCATAATGCCGATGATAATGGAGGACACTGATCTATCAAAGTGATACAAACATTTGCATTATAGTATTTACACTACCAAAACTTATAGCAACAAATGATGCAAAAGGAGAAAATGAGGAAATAGATTAACACAACCACATAAACACCCGGAATCCCGAGAGGTTAAACATTCTCGAAGGTCCTCGAATGACATGGTTTAACCACAAAGCTCGAAGATCCTCTAGGATTCAAGTAAGGTCATCAACTCTTGGCACAATCCTACTTCATGCTCTTGTATCATCGCTTGAACAGCATCAATCAAACAGAAAAATGGACTGTCGAGCAGAACGTATGCGATCAAAAATTCGGGAATTTTATGAGATGAGAAAAGAATACCCCTATCTGATAAGCGCGTAAATATCCATCACCTTATTTGAAAAATGAACTTAATTTGTATTATAACGATTAAAACTTAAATAAGAACAAGAAAATGAACAAGATGCACTCACTGGCACAAGGAAGTTTCGTAAATGTAACATCAAAATTGACGTCAAGCCTTTGATCTGCTGATGTGGAATCAACGAAAAGTTGTTCAACAACATCCGTCGATAAAAATGAAATCGTCTCCGAAACGAATAGAACAACGATTACCAATGTACTCAATAGTGTCACTAAAAACAATTGTCATTCTTCTGCGTTAGTGTTTTACCATTCTCTTTTTGAAACGTTACAAACGCTATTTACCTCCCACGAAGCATTTCCTTCAATTGAATCTATAATGCTATATCATTGTATGTTGCAAGATTCAGCAAATGTAGAATAGAATGAAGCGATCAACTTCAGTAACTATATTTGTGAACAAATGGTGGATATTAAAAAGAAAGCCGAAATGCTTCACATAAGTAAAGTCGAAATAAAAAAGCGCTCTTCTATAGAAAAACAAAGTATATACTATGTGATTGTTTAATACTAAAAAAAAAATAAGCCATCTGCATATCGACCAAACAGTTTATTTTTCGCGTCGACTATGACTTTTTATTGTTGTACTACAATGTAATTCCTGCAGTTTTCCACTATCTCTATGCTTTCTCTAATGATTAACCCAAGACTTTAAGGAAACAATAACAACGATTATACAACAAACAAATTTGAGGTTGAGATAGAAGATCTACGATCGT